>PVKA01026312.1:0-31865 GCA_004027165.1 Ctenomys sociabilis | reverse complement strand
TTATAGCAGCACAATGTGTGATAGCAAAATCTTGGAAACAACCAAGATGTCCATCACATGAGGAATGGTTGAAAAAGATGTGGTATTTCTATATAATGGAGTATTACTCAGCTATTAAGAATGATAAGTTTGAAGCATTTATACTGAAGTGGATGCCACTTGAACATATACGCATAAGTGAAATAAACCAGACACACATGTGTAAATATTGTATAGTCTCCCTAGTATAACAAGCAAAAAGCAGAAATACAAAAGGAAACGTACAACAAATAAAATCAATTGAGTCAGATAAGGCAAAGTGAATGGCATATGCTGCAGGATAGTAATCAGCTTTTCTTCTGGATGGTTAACAACCTAAGTTCACAAATCAGAGTTGGAGAAATAAAAGAGCCACAAGGCCAGCCAACATTTGGGCCCTAGCCTTTCAAGGTCAGCGAAGACTCAGGACATAAGAGAACCTGTACTGCAACATCATGAAACTCAGGTGAGCTCCATATTTTCTGAACAAGAAGTTTATGGATCCACAGAGGAAAGAGATCGAAGTTCTATAGTGTGCCTGGGGAGAGTCACATGAAGAGAAAACTTTCTCTCAAACTCTCACAGAGAGCAAACTGGTCAAGCATTGGCCGTGACTCATCCACATGGATGACACAGACAAAGGAACTACAAAATAATGTACAGGAATACAAGATAAACCCTGAGAGGACTTCATTGACCACATAGGAAACATAAAGTTCAAGTGCTGCTAGATAAGTCTTGATCTACCTAGGTCTTAACCATCCAACAGAAAAGTATAAAAATGAAGTATACATCGTGAGCCCATAATATTAAGCTGAGCTGTAAATGGATATGGTCGACAATTTCTTTGAATAACTCCCTATGGTTGCAGAATGCTGGACTGTGTTGGATTGTGGTATCGAGTTCAATCACCTAAATTAGTTGAATGGAGCGCTCACCTTTGACAGGTGTAGACAAAGGAAGGGGTATAGAAAGAAAAAATCATGATGTGTGTGTATAGACAGTACAGTTGGAATAGATAACGCTGTGCTTCTACATAATTCTATGAGAGGTAAGATCTGCACTAAAGATGGTTGGATAGGATATTATGTCGGCTTCTAGTACTACGGTCATCCACTAGGAAAATAATTATTGAATTTTTGATATAATTCAGGTATAAAAAGTAAAATAAGTAAGCAGCTACACTTAATTCACTGATAAGAGATATCTGCTAAAATAATATCTGTAAATATAATATCATGTATGCACCTTGTACAATACCAAAACATTATGAAAACAGTTTTCAATGTATGAACTTATCAAATCTGTATTGTTAAGGTGTCTTAAAACTGTCTGATTGACATTTGTAGTTCAATAAAATAAAAAAAATAAAAAAAAAAAGAAAACAACACCTGAACTACACTGATGCACCATACAAAACTATCTATGAAACTTAGTGGATACACATGATAGTTCCATGATTAAGAACAATTGAATAAATTCATGACAACCAAACAACCCAACAAAGAGTACTGTCTTTAAAGAGATATTTTAGAAAGAGACGGAAATGAACAACTTCAAGAATGACAACAGAAAAGAACCACCAAGCAGAGCAAGCAATCAAACTGAGGGTAAACGTAGGGATTCTATAGTAGGAAAATAACATGATAAAGATAAGTCAGTGCACATCAGTTATAATCTCAAAGTAAATGATCTTATTCACCAATCTAAACAAATAGACTTGCAGAGTGGATCACAAAATAAAATCCAACAATATGCGGCATACAAGAAACACATTTAACTCAAAAAGAAATGCATAGACTGAAAGTAAAAGGATGAAAAACAATACTCCATGTGATAGGAACACAGAAAAAAAACAAGGGTACCTATTCTGGTTAATGACAATGTCAACTTCAAACCAAGCATGATTGAAAAAGATGAAGTTCACTATATACTTATTAGGACAAGACTGCAAGAGGAAGAAATAACCATTATCAATTATCAACAGATATGCACCCAACTATATAAGACAAATTTTAATATAAATGAAAAATAAAATGAGGAATAACACAGTTGTACTGGGGTATTTTAACACCTGATTGGCACAAAAAGGTAGATCAACTATGCAGAAATCAGTAAAGAAATAAAAGAATTAAGCCAAACTGGTGAAGAAATGAATTTAGATGTTTACAGTGTTCTCCCCAACAGTGTGTAAATACACATTCTTCTCAGCTGCACAGAAGACATCCTCCAAAATAGGCCATATACTAGCACATAGGCATGGCTAAATAAATGCGAAGGAATTGAAATTATCCTATGCAATTTACCTGACCATAGTGCAACAAAACTGGAAATTATTGACAAAAGAAACATCAAAAACTCCATAAACACATGAAAACTAAATAAAACCCTCCTGAACAATCAAAATGTCATAGATAATTTTGTTTTTATATTTTAGGGAAAGTCTATAGGGTAACGAGGGTCTCACTACAAGGTCAGATATGTAGTGATTCGCTTGTTTACAGCCTTCCAAGAACTGAGATTGCAGGCACTTTAATCCACTGAGCTATTTAGCAGGCCCCTGTCATAGAAAAAAGTAAAGAAGACATTAAACAATGTTTACAATCAAATGAAAATGCAAATACAACTTACTGGAACCTGCAGAATGTAATTAAAATAGCAGTATCTAATTAAAACTTAAAAGGGAAATTTATAGTGGTAAGTTCTTACATTATGAAAACAGAATGAGCCCAAATAAAAAAATCTTATAGTGTGCCTCAAACCTCTAGAAAAATAAGAGCAAGTGAAGCCCAAAGAAGGTCGTGAAATTATAAAAAAAATAGCACAGAAATGAATTCAATGGAGACAAAGAAAACAATACAAAGAATTAATCAATTGAAGAGCTGGTTCTTTGAAAGAATAAATAAAATTGATAATCCCCTAGCCAACCTTATAAAAAAAGTAAAATTCAAATTACTGCAATAGGGAATGTCAAGTGTGAGATCAGTACAGATTCTATCAAAATTCAAAAGCTTATCAATACCTATTTCCAAAATCTTTCCTCTACTAGGATAGAAAACACAGAATAAATGCATAGATTCCAAGATACATTGAAACTACCAAAGCCGAATCATGAAGATATAAAAATTTTGAATAAGCTAATATTAGTGAATAAAATTAAAAATGTAATAAAAATCCTACTAACAAAGAAAAGTCTGGGTCTACAAGAAATTTAGAGAAGATTTAATGCCAACTCTTCTCAAAGTTGTCAATGAAATTAAAAGAGAAGCAATTCTCCCAGACTTGTTCAGGAAGGCAAGGATTACTCTGACACCAAAACCAGACAAAGACCCAGCCAAAAAAGAGAATGATAGGCCAGTCTCTCTAATGAACACAGATGCAAAAATCCTCAAGAAAATACTAGCAAACAGAATGCAGCAAATCATCAAGAAGATTATGCATCACAGCTAAGTGGGATTCATCCCAGGAAGGCAGGGATAGCTCAATATATGCAAATCCATAAAAGTAATACACCACATCAACAGTGCTGAAGACAAAAGTCACAATTATCTCAATAGATGCAGAAAAAGATTTTGACAAAATCTAACTCTTGTTCATGATAAAAATACTAAAGAAAATCTCAACCTGATAAAAGCTATCTATAACAAACCAACAGTCAGCACCATACTAAATGGACAAAAACTGAAAGCCTTCAGTTTAAAATCCCCAGATACAAGAAAGGATGCCCACTGTTACCATTTCTATTCAATATAGTTGTGGAAAAATTAGCCAGAGAAATTAGACTAGCAAAGAAAATAAAAGGAACAATGATTGAAAAGGCAGTTGTAAAGTTATCATTATTTACAGATGGCATGATACCCTATGTAGGGCTGGGTATTTTGTCTCAGAAATGGGAAAGTAATGAAGACGGGTTTTTTTAAAAATTTTTTTAAAGGGAGTTGAAAACAACAACAACAAAACAAAAAACATTTAAAATGATGCAGAATTAAAATAAACCAGGATGATATGAATTCAATAATTTCACATTGTTATCTTCAAAATGGTTGTTCAGATTATCAGATATAAGCATGCAAAATTGGCCAAAAATATTAAGCATTAACTGTTCCTTTCAGTAAACCAACAGAAATTAGTGTTGTATTTATCTTAGCTATCTTGTATATGTAAATATATATTTTCCTTCCTTCTTTCTTCCTTTTCTCTTTCCAGTTGCTCTTTCCTTTTGAGCAGTTTCTTTCCCTTCCACAGTATCCATTGTACCTTTCAGCTGTTATTTACTCTTTCAGGTTCTTACACTTGGGAGACAATATGATGTTTACAAATGTGGGTGTGATTTATTTCCCTTATGAATATGGTCTCTAGTTGTATCCATCCTATAAAAGCTTCAAGTTTGTCTTTATTTATCCCTGAGTAATATTCCACTGTATAAAAATACCACAACTTTTTTTATCCATTCCTCAGTTGATATACATTGGAGTTTCCAAGATTTAGTGATGACAAATTGTGCTGCTATAAACATAGGTACACATATATCACTCTGGTATGATGTTTTCCATTTGGAGATAGATTTTAATATGAGAAGTGAAGCCGGGCATGGTGGTGCATGCCTGTAATCCCAGCACTCGGGAGGCTGAGGCAGGAGGATTGTTGTGAGTTCGAGACCAGCCTAAGCTACAAAGTGAGCTTAAGGCCAGCCTGAACTGCATAGTGAGACCCTGTCTCAAAAAGACAAAAAAAAAAAAAAAAAAAAAAAAAAAAAAAAAAAAAAAGAGAAGTGGGGTAATTGCTGCGACTATATCTGACTGTTCAGTTCAGAAATTTTTTTAACTTTTTTTTTTTGTGGAACCAGGAATTGAATTCAGGCCCTTGTGCTTGCCAGAGAAGTGCTTATTCCACTGAGCTATCTCCTTGGGCCCTAGAAATCTTTTAACATAGTCCACGAGGGGAATTTCAAAGGGCTTGGAGATGCTGACAGAAGTGGCCCTTGAATGCTCTAAGTTGAATGTTGGAGGTCACAATAATGTACCTCTGATGCCTGGATATTCTGCTATCTCTCATTGTGTCTCTGTGTGTGCCCTCCCTCTTTCCTTTCCTTTTCTATTTCTTTTCTTTCTCCCGCACCACAGTCTTAGGCTCCCCAAATCAACTCCAATTTCTACCCTCCATTGTTTCCGCCGTGTATCTCTGGCACTTTCAATTCTGTCTGGCACCTATTTCTTGAGGGCCAGATGGACACAGAAGATTTTGGTCACACATATTGGAAGGGAAAGTGTTTATAACAGGAAACTGAGATGACAAAAAGTCATAAAAAAAAGTGGTAGGATTCTAAAACAAAGGTGGTGATACTTGTATGCTTATTTTTAGAGAAGCACAATTCATAACAACTGAATCAAGGAAGCAGTCTATATGTTCATCAACAGATGAATGGATAAAGAAAGTGTAGTATTTACACAATGGATTACTACTCTTATAAAGAAAGATAAACTTGAGTCATTTATAGAAAAATAGATGCTGAGACTATAATGGTAGGTGAAATAAATCAGACACACAGCTTAAATATTGCTTAGTGTCTCAAACATGCCAAAATAAAGAGTAGAATGAAAACTAGACAATACCAGGGGCCCTACCTCCAGGTGTGCTGACACAGCAATTGAGACTGGGGATGGTGATGCATGCTTATAATTCCAGATCTTGGGAGGCTGTAAACGGGCAGATCACTATGAGTCCAGTGAGACCCTGAATACCCTGTAGATGCTTCCCTAAAATAAGAAAAGAAAACTAGACAGTAGGAGGTAGGGAGATAGATCTTCCTCCAATGAAAAGGGGATCCAGAGAGGGAGGGAGGGGAAGAAGGAGGAGAGAACAAATAGCTAAAGCATACTTAAGAGGTGTTCTGCATATGTATCAACTCTCAACTTCCTTCAAGGAATTGTAAACATTATGTACTGCAAACATGTACTAACAAAACAGAACTAACCAAATTCTCTCTCTCTCTCTCTCTCTCTCTCTCTCTCTCTCTCCCTCCCTCTCTCTCTCTTCCCCAGAGATGACACTGTGAGAGCTAACTGTTCAGCTATCTTTTTGCATCTGGAGATTCTTCTACTATTCACACCTAAATAAAGTCATGTATTGCATAAAGACAGAACACATGCAGGAGGATGGTATCATAAGAATGCTTTGCCCAATAATTTTACAGGTAACACCACTTATTTAAGTGTACTGTGCTACACTTAATTGTTGGAGGAGGAGGAAATTGAAGGTGATTTGGGAAGCCTGAGACCATGTTAAAGATCTGACTACTGTGAAGGAGAAAGGAAAGAAATAAGTAGAGAAGGAAAGGGGAGAGAGAGGGCACAAACATAGGCACAGTGAGAGATTTCAGAGCACAGTGTCCAGGCATCAGAAGTACATTATTATGACCTACAACATTTGGTTTCAATGATGAAACCAACTAAAAATGCATTTTTCATTATTGTATACGTTCCAATTGTAGTGGATTTGTAACTGGTGGTGAATTTATTACACTCAGCTGAATTAAACTAGTATGGTACTTGTTTCAGTAGGCCCATCTGAGGACTGATATCAGCAGCATAAAGGAGAAGCTGCCAAAATGCTGTTAGGGATGTTGTTTGGAGAAGCTGTTGGAGTTCTTGGCAGCTGCTCATTCTCTTGGACTGATCTGCTAGAGGATTTTGTCATGCTGCCTTTTCCAGTGAACTTTGGAGGAGCTTTGGTCCTCATCTTGAGCATTGCTTCCTAGCTTTGAAGGGGATGATGGTGCCCTGACCAGCCTCTTGGAGAAGCTTGTCTCATTGGCTTTCCTGATGGGAACTCAGCTTTCCTCAGCACTGGAGGAGCTCAGGACCCTCACTGTTGCTGAGGATGGTTGTGGTACTTTTGGGGGGAGCGCTAGTGCTTACCTTGACCATTGCTTTCTACCTCCAGTTCAGATCCCTCAGCCTGCTAGCACAGATCCTTCATCCAGTTGGCATAGACTTCTTAGCTTCCACCATTCACCTTTGGGCCTTTCCAGAGCATTTCCAGGAAGTGGGCCTGCATGGGACTCCATAGGCTGTAGGCCCCTAGTTGGACTTGTGGGAGGCATTGTTATAAGCTGTAGGCCCTCAGCTGTATTCTTTCATGTTTAGTGTATGGAGAGGTTTCTTGCACTCATTGTATATAATTCTTTGGCTGATTAATTATAAAATATTATAAAATGTGTCCTGTATTATATTATTAACCTTGCAAGAAAAACCCCAATTCATGACAAAATTGATACCGGTAACATTATGGTTTGTGTCTAATTGTTCCCCCCAAACCTCATGCAGTCATGGGGCAAACTTCTAGAGTTTGTGATTAACTCATGATCCACTAGAATTGTGGGTATGAGTGCTGCTGATATTATGGGTGAGTGCTACACCCACCCTGGGATGGATAGCCTGAATGCAGCTTAAGGGACACAGACTTGCTCTCTGTTGCTGTTGTTGCAGCTACTCCTCACGTTTGCTCTTGCTCTTTGCTGGTGCCGTGAAAGGTTGCTGTTTTCCATGTGCCACTGCCTTGGAATTACTGAGAATGGACTGAAATCTCCACTGACTGTGGGCTAGGTAAACTTGTCCTTTCATTTTGAGTGTTGGGTATTTATCCCAGCAACAGAAGAATAACTGAGACAGTGATGTACAGCTATTCTTGGACAACATGGCTTTTTTAGTTTATTGAAATGAGAGGATAAGTTTGTAACTTTTCTAGAAATTTTTCTATATCTTAATTTTCTCTATAATTTTGCAGGATAATTTAAATAGGAATATATAAAAGTGATTTTCATGTTTATATTTATCACCATGTATTTCTAAGAAAGACCAACAACTCTTTCTGTGTATGACAGATGTGTCAAAATTTTTAGGTGTGAGTTCTGCTAAAGCTAGAGCTCCCTTCTGCTAGATCATTTCTTCTTATGTATATAGTGATAACATTATTTCTTGAGAACTACTGAAATGTATGTTTGTATTATTGCTTTGAAAATTCTTTCTTAATTTCTAATATCTGTGATTGTCAATAGATACACCTACCATAAGCAAATCATTTGGGTATGTAATGATTTTTAAGAATCTGAAAGGCTGTTAAGATAAAAATGTTTGAGAATTATTGGGCTGAACGTTACTCTTTTGAACAATTATATGGATAAGCCAATTGCTGTGCAGTTCTGCAAGCATTTTCTAAGAGCTAAAAGAAGGTAACTCAAAACATTGAGATTTTAGGCCCACCCAGCATGCAAAGTTTTCATGTATACAAACATCCATCACCAAAGATAAAATTAAAACCAAGCTAGGACCACTCAAGGTGAGTTTCTGAAATTATCACTTCCAATTATTGATTCTCTCTACTTTAGGTCATGGTTGAGTCACATCAGATCTGCAAAAAAGGCTGTTTGGGACCAGTATTTCTGATTCCATGAGAAAGACAGAGGCCAGTCAGGGAGTGATTCAAGTACTAAGGAGGGGACTGCTGACACCACAAATGTTAAAGTTGATCTGTGTATTTTTACAGCTTTTAACCAAGTACCTTTGATTTTGAAAGTATGAAAAAGAATTCTTACCTGTATGAAAAAAATCCCAACTATTTTGTATATACAGATAGAAAATAGTCCTTCATTTGTATCCTCTTTTTTTTTTTTTTTGTTTAGTTTTGTCAGAGATGGGTATTCCATTGCCATTTAAATATTGTAGGTGCATGAATTCAGCAAAATAATCCAATATACCCCAGTAGTCCATAATAGTAGTTGGTTATCTGTAGGACTGGTGATGTTGGAAGTTGTTGACTTAGCTTTTTACAGCTCGGCATATTAATATGGCTTTAGTTTTCATAACCTGTTATTATACTTTTCTGCTGAATGGTTAAGACCAAGATAAAGCAAGACCTACATAACAAGAAATGTAACTTTTGTGTCTGACAAGGTCAATCAAATACCCTCAAGATTTACCCTGAAACCCTGTGCTGCTGTTTGTAAATCCTTTATCAGTGTATATACAGATACTTGCTCTTAATTCAATGAGAAGAAATATATATATTACTAGTGTTTGGGCAGGATATCATGTCTGCCTCTTGTACTGTGAATAACCACTATGAAAACAATATGCAATGTATTAATTATTGAAAGTGTATTGTTAATCAGTTTTGAAACTGTCTCATTGCTATTTGTTTCTCAATAAACTTAATAAAAAAATAAAAAAACACAAAAAAGAAAGAAAAAAAAAACCCAAAACATCAGTAAGGATGGATACTCTTACTCTGAAGGGAACCTTGAGGATTGAGGAGGGTATCAATCAGATTTTCTGTGACTGTGACATAGTGCCTCATAACCACGAGTGAAACAAGATGAAGTTTTAATTTTACATTTCAGACCATAGTCAGCTGGCTCCAAGGCAGAAATGTCATGGTAGAAGAACATTGCAGAGCTAAGCTGCTTAGTTTATGGCTTCTGGGAAGCAGAGCAAGGAAATGGTGATAGTGAGGAAGGAGTTAAGGACCTCAGTATCACATATTGATGACCTATCATATACCCAAAAGAGTACTTCAGCAATTCCTTGGGCAGATCCCAAAGGCAACTTGACACTATAGGACATGTGCTGGATGGAAACAACACATGACAAGAAGTAGGCAAGACAGGGATCTATTTTCCAGCTCATGGTATCCCCAGGGTATCATAGATGATTCAATAAAAATAATTGACTTCATAGTGAGATTACTTTTTGGATCCCACCTCTAAATTTGTCAAACTCAGATGTAACACCTGAACAACCATGTTATTATTTAGCCTTTGAGAAGTAATTATCATGAAAGAATAATCTTTATGAGGGTATGTAAGTATGTCTACAGAGGGAAGAGGTCACATGTGGTAAAAAATATGTATCATAAATGTTTGAATTTAAGGAAAATTATAGAAAAGCATATTGTCATTAATTCTCCTCAAAATATTCCTCCGTGATTCAAGTACATTTATTCCATTATTTTTGCTACTTTTTGGGTAAAAGTTTCATTTTGCGAGTCTTCTGAATGCTGTTGCCTACTACATTCTAGGTGCTATTCTATGAGCCTTACATACAGAGTGATATCTCACAGAAAACCACCCTGAAGAGAATTTTATAAGCAGAGAACTCTCTTTTCTCTCTCTCTCTCTCATTTTATTTAAGAGTAGTAATGTTTTTGGAGCATACTCTAACTTCATCATGATCTTAGGTGTTAGAAGTAGAATAGAATTGAACTGGATATTGTTTCTTTTCTTTTATATATAAGTTTTTCTGAAGGGCTTCTAGTTCCTGACCAGTGCAAGACAGACAAGGCCAACAGACAGGCAGATTTGGAGGCAAACATATGAGCCCACAACAAATTTTCAAAGGAGGTTAGAGAGAAGAGGGTGATATTAGTAAAAATTCCCTGGTCTATAGCTTATAAAATGCATACACATATAAAGTTGACTGATGTCAGATTTCATAACTGCATGCAATAGGACTAATTAAAGCATATCACATTTTCCTACACACAGAAAATGATAATTACATAATTAGATTATTGAGTTGTTCAAAGAATTTGTATCAGTTATCTAGAATAATATTGGAGAGTAAATAGTAAAACAATCATGTGCAAGTGAAGCCATGACTATAAAATCTGTTTATATGAACCAATGAATGCTTTGAAGGATCACATGAAAGCATGATAAGAAATAAAGACATGTTAACATAGGTGTGTTGTTCATTAAAACGAAGTTTTAATTAGATAAATTCAGAGACAAGTAATTTGGACCCTGTCTGAATTGCCATGGCTTAGCTTTGTGTTGGCTATAAATGACCAATCCCGAAGTATCACATTTAATTTAAATACATTTGATGTTCTACAAAGGAGCATTATATTAGTTTTGAGTATGTGTATAATCACAGTATGAAGAACTGTTGTAGGATATCTTCTTTGAATTATAGTTTAATGTGATCTTTCCATTTTTATGCATAGTACTTTTAAAGTCATGGGTCAGGGTGTATATATAATTCAGAATTAGCAAATATATTCATAGATTAATTGCACTCACTTGGTTCTCTAAAAAATAATCTGTTAAGAATTCTAAAATTAGCCTTGATATCTTACTATTGTTTTAATTTGTTAATACAGATTAGTTGTCACAAATGACAAAACACTCCTACACTCTAATTCTATGAAAAGAGTAATCCTGTATCTAATGATTGATATCTGTCCCTCATAATTTTTTCCTTAAATACATTGAGAGAGTTAGATAATGAAATCGAGGACTTAGATGATGTTTCCTACACGGGAAAGGGAAAATACCTCATATCTACAAATGATATGATTAAATAATATTTTGTGAGTAGGGTGCATTGTACTGGGGTGATGCAATTATACTTCAAGAGTATTAGCATGCAGTGAGTATGTAATCAAAATGATGCATAAAGGATGTAATCATAAATATAACTATAGTCTACTGTGCAGAAGCGGCTACTAGGCTCATTCTCCAGTCTCTATTTTCAGTGCGCCTGCCTCCTCTCCAGCTTCCACCATGTCCATGAGGGTGACCCGGAAGTCCAACGACGTGTCCACTTCCTGCCCCCAGGCCTTCAGCAGCCTCTCCTACACTATCGGGCCTGCTTCCCGAATCAGCTCCTCCAGCTTCTCCCGAGTGGGCAGCAGCGGCAGCTTCCTGGGCAGCCTGGGGCTGGGTGGCTATGGCGGGGCTGGTGGTGTGGGATGCACCACGGCCGTCCAGGTGAACCAGAGCCTGCTGAACCCCCTGAACCTGGAGGTGGACCCCAACATCCAGGCTGTGCATATTCAGGAGAAGGAGCAGATCAAGAGCATAAACAATAAGTTCACCTCCTTCATCAGCAAGGTTCAGTTTCTGGAGCAGCAGAAAAAGATGCTGGAGACCAAGGGGAGACTCCTGCAGCAGCAGAAGATGTCCCAGAGTAACATGGATAACATGTTTGAAAGCTACATCAACAACCTCTGGCGGCAGCTGGACTCACTGGGTCAGGAGAAAATGAAGCTGGAGGCAGAGCTTGGCAACATGTAGGGGCTGGTGGAGGACTTCAAGAATAAGTATGAAGATGAGATCAACAAGCATTCAGAGATGGAGAATGAATTTGTCCTCATCAAGAGGGATGTGGATGAAGCTTACATGAACAAGGTGGCGCTCGAGTCATGCCTGGAAGGGCTGACTGAAGAGATCAAATTCCTCAGGCAGCTGCATGAAGAGGAGATACGTGAGCTGCAGTCTCATATCTCAGACACATCATGGTGCTGTCCATGGAAAACAGCTGCTCCCTGGACCAGGACAGCATCATCGCCAAGGTCAAGGCCCAGGACGAGGGGATCGCCAGCCACAGCAGGCCAAGGCCAAGAGCATGTACCAGATCAAGTATGAAGAGTTTCAGACTCTGGCTGGTGAGCACGGGGATGACCTCCACAGCACGAAGTCTGAAATCTCTGAGATGAACCGCAGCATCAGCCGCCTTCAGGTGGAGACTGAGGCCCTCAAAGGCCAGAGAGCATCCCTGGAGGCTGCCATTGCTGATGCCAAGCAGCGTAGGGAGATGCCCATTAAGGATGCCAATGCCACGCTGGCCCAGCTGGAGGCTGCCCTGCAGAAGGCCAAGCTGGACATGGCCCAGAAGCTGAGCGAGTACCAGAAGCTCATGAACATCAAGCTGGCCCTGGACATTGAGATCACCATCTACTGCAAACTGCTGGAGGGTGAGGAGAACAGGCTGGAGGCTGGGATGCAGAACTTGAGCATCCACACGAAGACCTCCAGTGGCTATGCAGAAATGGTGAGCTCACCCTACAGAGGCTTCACAAGCCCTGGCATTGGGAGCCTCCAAAGCCCTGGCTTCACCCGAATGAGACCCGTGATGGGAAGATCATGTCTGAGACCTCTGATGTCCTGCCCAAGTGAATGGGCCACAGCAGCCTCTCCAGCCCATACCTCTCCTGAGGCTGCCCCAGAGCCCATGGGGAGACAGCTGGACAAAGGAGCATTGGGAGCAAGAGACCCACCTGAGGCTTAGCTTAGCTTGCAGCCCACCCTTGGGGTGGACATTACTGCCCAGGGTACCCCTTCTTGCCCGTGCCCTTTACCAAAACCCAATTCAATTGTTTTTTCCAAAATAAAGCCTGGTTTTGCCACCTGAAAAATATATATATATAACTATAGTCAGTCTTAGACACACTCTCCTGCTTGACCAATTTGTTCAGTTTAATGCAACTCTGTTTTATTAGTTATAGTTTAAAATCTATGTTCTCAAGCTTTGGGCTGAGATTTCATGAAACAGTGGGACAAACTCATAGTTAATTAAACACTATTTAAAATATTCACAGGAACACTAAATTATCAGATTAAGAGCTCCAGGTAGTCCTAGGTTTGAATATCAGATAGCACTACACTATCAGATGCCATTCCTTGCCAGTTCTGGGTATATCCTGGTTACTGGGAAGAAAAATCAACTACCATAGGAAAATAAGTACAAACCCAAAGATAGGGGTGGTAGTGTGCCACCCAATTCCAGAATTCAAGAATTTCATATACCCAAGATATACATATTATTAGTAATGGTCATTACTTAAGAATAATATTTTTTCAATTCATAAATTTTTTCTGTAAAAGCATGTATGTTCTTACCATATGTATTGACTATGGTCAGAAGAATAGAAATGATAGAAGTTATATAATTGTATAATATATATATCACCAATGTGGCAGCCATAGAATGGGAGGGATTGAGGCTATAGCACCAGCCTAAGACTGAGCAGTGGGAGTTTCCTGGAGTCTTTGTGCAGAAAAGCTGAAGAAACCATACGCTGACATCCACAGCTGATGCCACCAGCTGCTTCTCTGCCATGTCCCTCTGCCATCCCATCTTGCCCACCAACCAACTATAGACAAACCTTTACAAACTGTGAGCAGAAATAAACCATTTCTCCCTTTATTTGTGTGCATTGTATCTCAGTAACAGAGAAAATAACTAAAGCAAGGGTCTTGCTAATCATTAAATTACTCAGGCTGCTGAACCTGCAGCCTTTTTGCCTCCACCTTCTAGAGTGCTGTGTGTGTGTGTGTGTGTGTGTGTGTGTGTGTGTCTGACAATGCCAGGTTTAACTATTGTTTTTTCAAGTGAAAGCAAAATTTTCAGTAAAATAAATATTCTGTGAATTTGCTCTTTGTTGGGAAAGACTTTTTCATATCACTTTTTACTTCCTGTTTGGGATTATTCTCAAAAAATGACCAAAGATAAGCCTTGTGTTGATAGGAATGTGAGGGAAATAAGTCTTTCTGGATACACGTTGTGACCATAATGTTAAGTGAAATGAATCAGAAAAGAATCTTATACAGAGGTGCAGGAAATCTATCCACACACTAAACACTAAAGAAGCCAACGAAAGGCCTGGATTCTAATATCCTGCATGAGTCCAGAAGAGAAGCTAGAGCTCATAACAATGCTTCCCACAAATGCAACTGGAGGCTCAGAGCCCATGGCAGCATTCCATGTAGGCCAACTTCATGGATCTGCACTGAGAAGGCCCAAAGATCAGTGGTGGAAGCTGGGAAGTCTATGCCAGCCAGATGAAGGATCTGTGCTAGCAGGCTGAGGGATCTGAACTGGAGCTAGGAAGCAATGATCAAGGTAAGCACCAGAGCTTCCCCAATAGCACCAGAGTCATCCTCAGCAACAGTGAGGTCCTGAGCTCCTCCAGTGCTGAGGAAAGCTGAGTTCCCATCAAGAAAACCAATATGACCAGCTTCTCCATGAGGCTAAGCAGTGTACCATCTTCCCCCTCAAAGCCAGGAAGCAATGCTCAAGATGAGGATTAGAGTTCCTCCAAAATTCATTGGGAAATCCAGCATGACAAGGTTCTCCAACAGAACAGCCCCAGAAAACTAGTTGCTTCCAACAGCTCCAACAACTTTTCCAAACAGCATCCCTACCAGTGTTCCGAAAGTCTCCTGTCTTTTATACTGCTGGCAACACTCCTCAGGTAGGCCTCCTCTACCCAGGGCCATGCTAATTTAATTCAGCTGGGTGTAACAAGTTGACCACCAGTTAGAAATTCACTACACATGAGAAAAAAATTGCCCAAGTCAGGAGGGTTCTACCTGAGCTATGAAACCCGAACTGAAATGATAATTGCCTGGACTTGCCCATTTCAGCCAGAATTATTTAAGAACTTTTAAAAGCTAGCCTCATTTTTGTGGACAGGGAAGTATGATCCTCTTCATCAAGTGTGCTTTTTCCAGGTACTGCCCATGCTAGAGTCCTTTCCTTGTCTTCTGTCTTATTTTCCAACTGTATGTTTGCCTGTAAATTTATATGGTTTCTCCAGTGCTAATTTCCATTATCACAAAATCAAGGATGCATACTAGACAACATTATAAACAAGCCCACAGGCACCATGACTGATACAACTATTACAGACAGCTAAATTAGAAATATTAGAGGTAGTCATATAGGGCTAGGTACTTAAGGGAGTCAATATAACAGAAGCAAACACATTACCACTGTGGCTGGAGGTGTATCTGTTGGAAACCAGGCCTCAAGATAAAGATGGAATGGTCAGGCCCACATGCCTCCTCAGAGGATAATGTAAGTGATAACACTAGCTTCAGGAAAGTCAAGGTAGACATTAGTCACCTGGGTGGGTGACTAGGATCCCTGAACTCATTCCTACCTGAAACGGTCTTTGTTCTTGCCATGTGCACTTGCTATATGAACCACTTTCCCAGTGGACCAGTATTACCTAAGTGGTTATACAGTAGATCATACTGTAGCCTATGTTATACCTCATGATTTTGCTCTAAAAACTTTCCTTTGTGATGTGGGCCTATTAGCAACCACTCAGGACCCTTCCTGAGTTGTACTTCTCAGGAATTGTATCTCTCCCTCTCGATAAATATTTCCTTCTCTTAACATCTGTGGTTCCTTAGAATTCATTCTTTGATTTGAGGGAACATTAATTCTACATATCTGACATCTAACAGGTTTGAAGTTATAAAATATTTCCTCTATATAATCTGAAGGTCCTATGTCATCCCTATATCACAACTATGTCCAAATTAGAGAAGAAATGAGGTAGTACCCTTGATTCTGGGAAACCCTCTTTTTCTAAAAATGAGCTCTGATGACAACATGCGTACCCCACCCCTCATTACCTAGTCCTCATAGAAATCCATGTACCAGGATGCCAAAGGAGAAGGTTTCATAAAGAGTGAGGGCTTCTCCTCTGTAGGTGTCTTGGACCATTGAATGAAATTTCCTGCCTGCTCCCAGGAGTATTTGATTTGCAAAAAGTATTGAGTAGGAGAAAGAACTTAATGGTTCAGTAACAATGTAACTCAACCAAGGTGCAGATAACAGGGCTGCTTTGCCTGTGAGAAAGGCCTAGCTACACTCTTAGGATAGCAGTAGGAGCACTGTCAGAGCCTGTAGTTTGGCAGTGGGTGGAGGGCTGAGCACGTAGGACCTCTCACAACATGTCCACATTCAGCACAGAGTTAAGCCAGGTGGATGAGGAGGCAACAGTAGGTAGGGACAGAAAATGGAGTGTGACACAGGTGTGTGGTGCAGGCAAGTCAGGGCCACTGTTATGGAGACAGGCAACACTGTGGTGTGATGGGGGACATACTAAAGATGGCAGATTTTCTGGTATCTTAGGCAAATGCATGCACCAGTGAAACAACAGACTAAAGCTGGGGTTGTGAAGGTGACAGGCAGCTCCTTGAGAGCCATGAGTGATAAGCACAGGGTGGGACTTGAAGGAGAGAGTTTTTGGTAAGGGTTGGTGATGGTTTTGGGATTTAATTTGTGCTTTTCAATGCTCACACTGTGTAGGTACTAAACACATTGTTAATGTCACACAGTGGCCCATGTCTGTGATCACAGCACACTGGGAAGCCCAGGAAGGAGGATTATAAATTTGAGTCCAGCCTGGACAATTTGGCAACTTAGTGAGATCCTGGCTCAAAATAAATTCTAAAAAACCAGGCTGGAGATGTAGCATAGTGTGAAGGCCCTAGATTTCATCTCCAGCACTGAAAACAGATAAAAACAAAAAAGCAGGGGCTCTCAGATAGTGTTCATATGACAAAATGGTATACTGTCCCCTAAAGACACTAGTCTGGCCTTCCAAAGTGATGGAAGACTAGAATTGCTTGTCCACATAGCTTTATTTCTTCTTTTTGCAAGCAGACTAATCTCTTCCAATTCTGGGTTGAATTCAGGGCTTTGAACATGGTAGGCTAGCACTTCACCGTGGAATGAAACCCAGGCCTTCTGGAGATGGTTCTTAAAGGCAAACTGTGTCTCATACATCCCTTGTGTCAGTCGGGGGTCACTGTACCATGCTCAGTGCTCTCTGTGTCTCTGTAGCTGATCAGATTTCCCACAATGCCCCTGTATATATAGATCTCATTCAGCCTAAAGCTGAACACTGAGAATGTGTCAAGCAGGAGCCAGGTATGGTGACGCACACTTGTAACCCCAGTCCTCTGGGAGGCTGAGGCAGGAGGAGTACATTGTTGAACCCTACCTGCCTGGGCAATTTAGTGGATTGACTAGAACCCCAAAACAAAAATCTCCAAGAAAACAAAATAAAAACAAACAAAACAACAAGAAAAAAAAAAACCCGCTGCAAGAGCAAAACCAAATCAAAACAACAACTAGTATCTGGGGATGTAAGTCAGGACAGAGATACCAAGTCCAATCCGCAGGACTAAAAGGGAAAAATGGAAGTGATCTGAAATTATAATCAACTGAGAAATCACATGGAAAAGGTATTTCTCCAAGCCAAACAGCCTCTTAAAGTATTAGTGATGTTTACTGGTCAGAAAGGCTTGTTTTAAAGAGTTCAATTCCGAAAGGATATCCCATCAATTATAAATAGGCAGTTTTACCACAATTTCTATTTATGAAGTTTAGGGTTTTCACTGTTGAAGAATTTCAGTCTAGTGAGCATTTGTGCATTCAAAATCCAGTTTTTAGCACCTTATTGTTAGTAAGTAGGAGATGCTTCCAATAATTAGTCTTTACTATCCAGTGAGAAGGGTACTATTATTTAGACTGTTGTATAGATTAAGAAATTGAGGTTTAGAAAAATTAATTAATCCGACAGGGTCATAACCTTAGAATTTGTTTATAAGAGAACTAGCTCTAGTGTTTGTGTTCTTTTTCCCAGCTCTGTGCTACCTCTCTAGAACACTCTAAATATGGTCATATTGAAAATCCCCAGAGATAAACCACGGCAATGGTTTTCAGTTGTTGCCAATCGAACACTTCAAGAAGAAAAACTCTTTGCCACCTGCGGGAATAAGCTCATTATCCCTCCCCAGTCAGCACCTTCCTCACCTTCGTAAGAATCAAAATTTTAAGGGAGGAACTTCCAGGAAGTTGTGGGCATGTGTAAGGGCAGGGGCCATGTGCTATGTTTCTTGACATCTATGAGAATAATTGTTTCTTTTGGCAGGATGACAGAGCCTGTGAAACAGTGAAGGTCTATAGCAAATATTTTAGGCTTCACAGCCATGTGATCTCAGTTACAGGGAATGAAGTTGGCTGCTGTAAGGTTTCTTTAGTATATTTTATGTTAGTATGACAAGTACTAGTGGGTGGGTACTGTACTGAGAAAAGATTTATTTAGCTTCCAGTTCTGGTGGCTGTAAAGCCTAAAGAGAATGGTTCTTGTGTTTCGTAAGATCCCCTCACTATAGTGTAGTGTGGTGAGACAGAAAGGAGAGTGGCCATGAGCAGAAGGAGCCAAGTCCATGAGTTGGATTTGTTTTATAACAGCTTGATCTCTCTCTTTCTCTCTCTGTCTTTCTTTCATTGTGCTTTTCAGATTATATTTACTCTTTTGAATTCTTTTTTTTTTTATTTTAGGGAAGGGTCTACAAGATGTTCAAGGTGTAGATCAGACTCATAGTGATCCTTTGTCTATAGTCTCTCAAGAGCAGGGCACCACTAGGCCCAGACTCAATTGCTCTGTCTCATTCCACCCTGGGGTCAGGGCTGGTACAGCAGGCCTGGGGATTGAATCCCCAGCCCTGCACCTGATTGCAGGTACTTTAATCTGCTGAGCTATTTGGCCAGCCCTTGAGTTCTTACACTAGTGACATAATACAACGTTTGCACATGGGAATTAGATTTATTTCACTTAAGGGTATGGTCTATAATTGCATCCATTTATGTATAAAATAACTTGTTATAAAATGGTTCATAAATTTAAGTGCAGGTTTTGATACTGAGATTGAACTCAGGACCTAGCACTTGCCTGTTCTCCTGAGGACAAATAGTTCCTTCTAAGGGGAAGGTGCCATGACAACATGCAAATGAATGGGGCAAGGTTTTATTCAAGAAACTACTTACAAAAACAGGTATCTCCACAGTGATGTATGCACACCCATATTTATAGCAGGGTGGTTCTTCTTAGCTAAACCTTGAAAACAATCCAAATGCCCAACAATTAATGAATAGATAAAAAGATGTTTTTTTTTAATAAATGAAGTACTACTCAGCCATAAAGTAGGATAAATCTGAGATATTTTTGTGTAAATGAACAGACCTTGAGACCCATTTATTTATTTATTTATTTATTTGGTAGAGGTCTTGCTACGCATCTCTGACTTAGTGATCTTTCTGCCTCAGCCTCCCCAGCACTGGGATTACAGGTATGTGTCACCATGCCTGGTTTTGATGACTGGTATGGTATGGCCCAGGTTCTGGGGCCAGCACGGCAGGTGGCACCAGGGATCAAATCCAGGTCCTTACACTTATCAGGCAGGCATTTAGACTGCTGAGCCATCTCCCCAGCCTGAGACTATATGCTTAAGTAAAATGAATAGGACACACACATATAAATATGGGATCCTTTCTCTAGTATGAGATCCAATGAATGTGTAAGTAAGGACCAAAGTGTGGGAAAGGTGTTGTGAAATAGAAGAAATTGTTCAAAAGACGTGGAAACTAGGGAGAAGGGCAAAATGAAGGAAGGGGGAAAAAAAAAGAAAGACTTCATATTCTTAAGTGAAATAAATTGGATACCTATGTATAAATATTACATCGTTTGCTGGTGGAAAAAGCTAAAAAGGTAAATAAGGACCAAGTCATATAAAAGATACTTGGAAATAGAAAATATTCAAATGGGAAGCAGAACAAGGGATGGGGGAGGGAAAAGGAAAGAAGACGAGAAAAAAAAAACAGAAGGAAGAAAATGGAAATAAAGCTTTTGTAAATAAGGAGGGGCAGAGGGCTTGAAGGGAAGAAAGGGAACTGGGATAAAAAGAAGAATCAAAAATATGTACTGGTACAAACTTTCTCCAGTGAATGTCATAATTGTATATATCTAAAATTTACCAAAAGTTAATTAAAAAAAAGAAAATCAAAAAGCTTTTACTTAAGACTGGAGCCCATAATCCCATCATTCTAGACGTCTAAGGCAGGAGGATCACAGATCTGAGCCATTCCTGAACAATGTAATGACTTAGTGAAACCCTGTCAAAGCAGATAAAAAAAAAAAAAAGAAGAAGAAGCAAAGCAAGGGAAAACTGAGATGTAGCTTGGTGGGAAGGCCCTGAATTCAACCCCAAGTAGGAAAAAAAATAGGATGGGCTATACGCCTGTAAACGGAGGAAAGGTTATTTGACATGAATGTGAATCCATTATCAGCTAGAGGCGCTTTACATTTTCTGTATTGATGTTATATGTTTTCAGCCTTAACATTCAAAAGCCATCCATGAAAGTGTACATGAAGGTGTTATGGTAGTGAATGAGTCCTGCTATGTTTTCTGTTTGCTTATTAGCATTTTTCTGCATTGAGTTTTGTTTCCATGTAGGGAAATGTTCTTTTTGGGGAAAATTAGAAACAAAATAAAACAGGTATCTTGTCTGACCTTAGTTTACCACCTCCTGGCCTATACTGTTGGGAATACTTTATAAATCTTTTTTGATTTATAATGTTCAATGCATATTAGATGCGTGCTCTGTGGCAGTCACTGTGCAAGGACAGCACATGACCCTATGTTTTTTGATAAGCTGGGTCTATGAGACAAGGCCTCTGAAATCCTATGTTGTAGGCAAGAAAAGGTGAATGTATTTCATCAGTAGAGCTGAGATTTTAGAGACTTTCCTCTTATATAATACAGTGTATTAGTTGGTTGAGGGGAGGTTGTTGGTCTTAGCTTTGTAAGTATGGTTGTATTATTTTATTTTGATCTTGTTACTCATTCTGATATAACTGGAAACTTGTCTGTTGCCTTTTCAGTTATTCATTCTGCCTTTTGAATCTGTAGGATTATTATTTTTTCTTTCTTTGCAGTTTCTGCCAGTGGGCTTGATAGTTCTATCTTGCAACTTTAAATAAAAATCATGATTGCTTAGTTTTACATCTGATGCTTAGCATGGAGTCATTAATATTTATGTAAGATCACTGGCTTATAATCCCTATCTGCAAACATAAGAGGTCTAATGACTGAAGAACACTTATGAGTGATATCCAAGAATTCATGAGATAAGTGCTTTTGGAGCCACTTGACAAAACTGTAGTGGAAGCTGTAGAGAAAAGAACACTTCTCTACATGAGGGCTGAACACAAAAGCCCAGATGACAACGAGGAGAAGGTTTTCTCTTTGGCCTTTTCAAGTACGCACGTGCCAGCTGAGAAAACTGAGAACTGTGCAATTTTAGGGGCAAGAATGACATTTTTGTGTGAATCTTCGATCTTTTGTTTCGCCAGACTCAATGAACTCAAGTTTAACTCCTGGTGAATCTTTATAGGCACAGTGATACCATGAATCAAACAACCCTTAGAAGTCATTAGGGGATAGTTTTTATACACAACGAATAGAGGCCACTACATAGTCTTTGAGCAGAATTTAAATCAACCAATTGGCTTTTTATGTTTGCTTGTAAGTCTGTCTAAAGCCTAGGCCCCTTGTGTGTAGATGGGCCGCAGACTCATAGTAAGTGAACAACTATGAGTCCTGACTGAGGCCTGTAATGGCAGGGGAAGCTGGGACTCCTCAGAGGACAAGATAAGATAACAGTTAAGGGCACCTAGCTTTAGTCTCTTTAGTCTCGGATAACTAGATAAGGACTAGAGCTCCACTCCTGAGTGAAGACAACATAGTTGTCCTAAATTAGCATCACTTCTTACTTGGAGAAGTCCTTGAGTGGTTCCAGGTTTTCTTTCATATTTCCCCCATGTTTTGATAACTAAATAAATATGGGCTTCCCAGAGAAGATCGGTGTCTTAGCCCCCAGAGAATCTTGAATTCTGTTAGAGGGTTTTGATCCTTCTGGAGTTCTAAAATCATATTACTTGATTCATTTATTTAAGCTTTCACTGTCCACTTGTTGGGGAGATTGTGGGCCTGATCAAAATATAATAACAAAGGGATAATATTAATAATACATTACACAATAGATATATTTCCTTTTGAATTAGGGGTTAACTTAATAACAAACAAATTTGGCTCTCCATTATAAAACATATCTAAAAAAATCATTGTTTTATATCAAAGAATTTGCAAAGTCCTCATATAGAACATCAATGTGAAATGCATTTTATGATATATATTTTTAAAAGTGCAAGTTAAACTGGAGGCTTCAAGGAATACGATGAAATATCTTATTTTTGTGTCAAATATTCTTGGTGGTAGCAGGATGAACTATTTATTGTGGTTCATGGTTCCGGTGGCTGTAGTTCATGGCCAGCTGGGCCTGTTGTTTGGGCTCTGTGGTGGTACAGCATGGCAAGAGTGTGCGGGTAAGCACAGCTCAGGGCTGGGATGTGAAAATACAGAGGAGAGGAACGGCTGTCTCTCATCTAGATATCTCCACTATTACCTTCTGATAACATCAAACTGGGGATTGATCTTTTAGCACATGGGGATTTGTGGGACATTTAAGATACAAACTTAAACAGTAGTGTTCAAGTGCAGTCATGCCTTGGTCCTGTAGTGGAAGCTGTAGAGAAAAGAACACTTCTCTACATCAGAGGACTGAACACAAAAGCCCAGAGACAATGAGGAGAAGGTTTTCTTTTTGGTCTTCAAGTACGCACGTGCCAGCTGAGAAAACTGAGAACTGTGCAATTCCAGGAGAGCAGTCAGTACATCAATCATGTGGTACATAGCTGCCATTATTAATGTCTTTGTTTTATGCAAAAACAAACAAGAGAAAAAATTAGGCACAGGGCATAAAACCCTACCAAAATAAAATAAATAAATAAATAAAAGAGGGCTGGGGAGGTAGCTTGGCGGCCCACATGTCTGCATGGGAAGTGCAAGGTCTCGAGTTTGACCCTGATGCCACATACTGCGCTGGCTCCGAAGCCGGGTGTGCTGGTGCACAGCTGTAGTCGCAGCACTGGCGAGGCTGAGACGGCTGCATCACTAGGGGCCCACACTGGGCAGTGAGGCCCTGCACACAAGAAAGCCACAAAATGAATAAATGAATAAATGCATAAATAGAGTCTACTTAGGGGTCTGTAACAGAATAGAATGAAAGTGTTGATTAACTCTAGGTATATTTTCTTTCTTTCTTTCTTTCTTTCTTTCTTTCTTTCTTTCTTTCTTTCTTTCTTTCTTTCTTTCCTTCTTTCTCCTTTCTTCCTTCCTTCCTTGCTTCCTTCCTTCCTTCCTTCCTTCCTTCCTTCCTTCCTTCCTTCCTTCCTTCCTTCCTTCCTTCCTTCTTTCCTTCTTTGGTGTATTTAGTACAGGGTCTCGCATCATAGCTCAGACTCACAGTGATCCTGTTTTCAGCCTCCCCAGCCCTGGGATTACAGGTGTGCATCACTACGCCCAGTCTCAGTGGCCAGCTTAGGGCACTTGGGGGTGGGTGGCGGCATATGGCATCAGGGATCAAACCTTTGGCCCTGCACTTGCCTAAGCAGGTGCTTAGCCTAATGAACTCTAGGTTTCTTGAATGTTTTTTAGTCCTTGTATGACTGGATTAAACCAATAGCTAATAGAGAAAAAGAAGCTACTTTTGAGGGATTTTTGGTAAGTTTATCTCTGGTTAACCTTTGCAATCAATTAGAATACATTTTTAGCATTATAGAAGTTTGCTGAGCCATGTTCACCTTTGAACTTATACAAAAATACTTTACCTTCTTGTCCTTAGAGCTGGGACTACAAGTGTGTGTCATGTGGTCAGCTTTTTTACTTATTTTAAGTCATTTTTAATGAAGCAAGGAGTGTGCTGATTTCTAATACAAGTTTTTATCTTCTCAGTATTTTGTAACAGATAATTGGTAGACAACTAAAATCACTAGCTCAGTATTTGGTAGCACAGATAGAGAGATGATCCTGACCTCCAAAGACTCTCTCCATTCAGGTCAGTATCTATACCTACTACTCTGCTTGGACACATCTCACCTCAGGGCAGTACTCTACATGCAACATCCACAAAGCAAACTGCATTGTGACCTTTACTACACTGAGTACATGCAAATAATTTTGCTTAAGGTTTCTTAAAATTGATGTTCATCACAAGAAGCCACTAGTAAGAATATTTTGAAGCTGTCTTTTCTTTTGACAGCAACAATCATTTTACTAAACATTGACAAATTACACAAATATATGGAATTCCATATACATGTACAAGAAATAGGGGGAAAAGGGGAGAGAGAAGGAGGGCATCCAAACTCAGGAGGGAAAGGGGAGGGAGGAGAGAGGTACTGAGATTGAAGAGAGGTGGACAGGTGGCCTGAGATTAGTCCCAGCTAGTATTCAGGCAGAGATGGCTGTGCGCAGACTCCAAGGCAATGAAGAGCTCAGGGCCCCCAGAATGGGAAACTGATCACTGAATTTGAGGCCAGAGTTGAAGGGGCAAAGGATGCCTTGGAAGAGAAAGTAGCAGGCAGATGGCAGAAGGCTTGTATGCCAAACTAAGGAGCTTTGATTTTGTTGTAAGAACAATGGAAAACTGATGTTTAAAATGAATAGATTAAGCATGGATTATCCACTGGAAAACTATTTCCATAATACAAAGGTTTTTAATCTTTTTATCAGTTTAAAAAGTGACTTACTAGAGAGCTAATCCATGTTTATTAAGGATTGTCAAAGCAATGTTATTTTCCAAATATGTGTTTGTGGAGCGATATTAAGCTAAACAGAGAGATCAATGTCAAATTACATTTCGTATATGAAGATATTTGGTTCAGAACCTAAGGTGAGGACAAAAGAAATCTTAGGAGTATTTTTCAGATTTTGAGGGCAGGAGAAAAAAAGAAATAACTTCAGGTTCAACTGAGCTAGTGATCATATTCACTTCTATTAGTATTTGAATAAATGAAGAACCTTAGCCCTAAGCAGAGCATGTGGATTTAGAGAACAGTCTGAGTTCTGGAGAAAGCTGTGGCTGGTTCAGTTTTTATTCTGCTGAAGGAACAATCTGTCCCTATTAGGGTATCTTGCTACCTCAACAAAACAGAAAGATTGCAAGCTGTACAACTGGGAAACCAACAAAGTCAAGCTGTCCTGATGTTTCTAGTTTAGCCTTTAAGTTGTCAACTTAGCCATAAACTGGGACATATTTAACACAGGAGGAGGTCCATATTGCTGCTCCCTAAATGTGGAATGCTTATTACTTTTCCAGATTTAATTAAACATGAATGTTTTATGCCGTCTGATGAGAGTGTGGCCAATGAATCAGCGGATGACTCTAAGAATACCATGGTGCATTTTGATGTAAAACCAAAGAATTGACATTACAGAGACAGATCTGGCAATAGCTCCTGTCATTGTTCAACTTTTAAATGTTAAATCTTGATGTTTGACTCCTATGTACTGTTATTCACGTAAATGCCCAATACAATGAGAAAATTAACAGTAAATTGAACTTAGTCCTTTACCTTGAAGCTACGGGGCAACATTCTTTTCATACCACTAACTAATGAATAATAATCTAGTATTTCATGCATGTTACCACCAGACTTTAAAAAACAGGATTTTTTTTTTTTATTGGAAGTTAGGAAAAACATGTTTTTCAGGGTTGTTTCCAATCACATATACAGTAAAAGTACTATTTGCAAGATTTAAAAATGAATGCAACATATTTGGCACAATATTTTGGGATGTTTAGCTAAAGGACTTCTGTGAATTTTCACATTAAAATATCAAATTCTTTTCAAATGAGACTTTGGGGAAAACTATCTGGATCACACTGGCTTTGGTAATAATGTCATTCAATGTGTTTTATTTCCTGTTTTCTTAAGTACTAATTCTGAATCTGAGAAAATTAAGAAAAGCACTGTGATACAGACAATTTTATCTTTATGTAAAAAAGACCACTTTAATAATTTTTTGACTTAGCTCTGGTTTCCAAGTGTGGAGGTTCCTTGGGACTCACATATTTTGCTTTCTTTGTTTGGGAGGAAAGGGACAGTGGTTAGGCCACTAGTAGGACTTTTCCACAATACAATATTGTGGTTCTTTCTATACTATTATTGAAAATAATTGAAGAAAGATCTGTTCTTGGGCTAGAACAAAGACATTGTAAATATTAAAGTTGCAGGGTAAACAGATTAGAATACCGTACTTAAAAATGTGTTTAAACAGAGAAGGAACTGGCCATGGAAGAGAACAATGTCTTACAAAAGACAAGGAAGGGAGTTCTTTGGTTGACAATGTGTTCAGAATTAGGCTCATTTTCTGGGAAAAGAGGAAAAGGCCTTACAGATGAAGATTTGTTTTATCATTCATGCTTATTATTTACTTTCATCTCAGTGGATGGCTTTTACATCCTACCAGCTGTTCATTTTTAAGAAGAAAATTTCCAGTGATTACACATTTACTTTTATTTTATTTTATTTACTTATTTGTGGCATCATCAGGGTGAACACTAGCAGTCAGAAAATCCAACTGTGTATTCATAAGAGCCTTTTGCAAGCTGAAATTATCTTTTGTTTTCTTCTAATTTCTGTTACTATAAACTAAGAACATTGATTCTACAGTTCTGTCACTTTCCAGTTCTCCATATAGGCAGATCTAAATACCCTTTATCATTTTTCAGTTTCCTACTTAGTAAGTTCTTGGGATTTTCTACAATAAATATTTGAGCACATTTTGTCTCTTATTTTTTTACCCATTTCTCAAGCTGTTTTCAATGTGTCATCTATGCAATAAGTGTTAAACTTCAGTGTCTTGGTTACTTGTCTTTTGTTGCTGAGACAAAACACTGGACAATCAGGTTAAAGAAGGAAACATTTATGTGGTTTACACTTTGTAGAGGTTTCAGTTTGTAGTTGGCTCCAACACAGGGTGGCACATTGCAGAAAGACATCACAGAGGAGATATAGTTCACTGAGGGTAAAAAACGGTAAAGGCAAGTGAGGGACCTTAGATTCTTTTTGTCTCTTTTAAATTCAATCTAGGTTATTTATATTAGGGTGGTTGCCAATCCAGTCAGTGGACTGATATAGTAATTGCTCATCCTTAATCCTAGCATGGAACCATGAATCAGTCACACACCCTATATCTAGCCATCTCTGAGACATGACCCCATGAAGCTTTGGGGGGCCATCTAAACATAAGGTGTAACATTCTGTAATGTGAAATGATCCTTACCACCTCTCAGATCTTCCTGACTCATCTGTAATATGAAGGGATAGACCAAGGCAATAAGGATGCCACAGACTGTTCTACAGAAACAGAATGTAATAGGGAGAGTGGTGTGCAGAAGTGTGTTCATAAGAGATGCCTCTAGGGCCAGCCAGATAATTTAGCAGATTAAAGAAATTGCTCAGGTAGACGTAGGGACTCTGATTCTGTCCCTGACGTGCTGGGCTGGCCCTGCCCATGGGGTGTACTGAGATGGTGAATGAAACTGGGCATGGTGGTGGGTGTGTCGGCATGCGCCTGTAATCCCAGCATTTGGGAGGCTGAAAGGAGTATGATCTGTGCAGGGAGATCCTGTAGACCCTGTACTAAATACATAAAAACAACAACAACAAAAACCAAAATGCTCTTATCAAGAAATGGGAAGACACTACATGGCAGCAGGAGGAGCTTGTCTGCAGTGGATAACAAACAAGGCCTCTGAGTCAATTCCACAGTAAACCATGAGGATAGGAAGGTCCTATGGGATTTTCTCAAGTTGAACAAAAGGAATCTGGGCTTTGTCTCCTTCTCAGCCTGCTCTCCCTTGGGGTACTTTCTGCATGGGGAAACAAATCTTGGGCAGATGCTGCTTTCTGTGGCAATGCCTGGCCAGGACATAACTGTGAATCACACATAAATGATAGTCCCAGAAACTGTGTCTGGATGCACTGGCTTTAAGGAAGGTATTTGGGAAGAGTACTGGCACCAGTTCGTGCTACTAGTGAGGGTAATTCTTTGTTATGTGAAGGCAACAGGCATTCGTGGTCCCTGCTTTCATTTCCACACAGCCCTGAGGACCCTGGTTGAGAATCACTGGGGATCAATGGGCTTAATGATGTTTATATCTACTATGGCTATAACATTGTTTCTGGGCAAGGGAATGTATTATGAACTAGAGTACTACCTGATTAAAGCTAGAGACAATATGGCAAGTGAATGAATCCACTGTGACTCAGATAAGACCATGCTGGTCCTAGTTGAATACAGTTCTACAGAATTACTATGCCAAAAGTCAGGGGGATTTTCAAGGTTGTTGCTTCATATTACCACGTAGAGCATTTGGACCAATTTATATTCTCACTAGCAATCTAGCACTAATGCATTCTTCCTTTGATCTGTATAATCTCGAATCTTTGCAAATGTTACCGATAGTGTAGGTGAGATCAGGATGGCTTAGCAGAAAAGTGGGGCTTGCAAGCCCCAAGCTATGATGCTGGCTTATTTTTTATCCAGTTTTCAGTGACTCCTTGGAAAACACAAGATAGAGTCAGAAAAAGGCAGCCAGAGACCTGGTACTATATAAGTTATATTAAAGAAGAGCAAAGCACTCAAACTAGAAAAGTAATTATTGAAAGAACATGAAAATGTTTTAAAGTTTTATTATATAATTCATACTCTCTTGGAGGTAACCTTTCAATTTAATGAGTTTAGGGTAGCTTAACTCTGTCATTTTAATATCTACCAACAGTTGAAAAAAATGGTGTTAGCTTAGGGCCAGCTGGTGCTGGGTTTGGCAGCTTCTCTGGAGAAAGACTCAATGAATATGGAAACTAAAATAAACTTGTTTTGAGACTGAGTACTTCTAGAACATGATTGGAGACTCAAAAAATTAATTGGTGAAATATCCAGCTATCATCCATGAACAGATGAACTTATTGTCTTCCATATTTATACATAATTCTTGACGGGATTTATTTCAAGATCTTTATTTGCCTCTATTTATTTTCTTTTTCTGTAATTATGATTAATTTGTCATTACATGGATGTGTCAGTAGACACTATTATATTTTCTATATTATTGTAAGTTGAGTCAGCTAATCAGCAGCATGTATTAGACACCAACATTGAGTTATTCATGTTACCTTAAAACAGATGGGCCTAGGGAGGCATTTATAATTTATTTCTAAAATGCTAAAATTATATGAACTAGATAATGTATTTTATGTTAACCATGTCTCTTAATATTAGATTTTTAGAAGTCATTAATTGGTTATTTTAAATATTAAAAAGTAATACTAGGAAGATGCGTGTATTGTGTTGTAACAACAGAAACAATAGCTTTGTATAAAACAGATTTGTTTTTGTAATTAATGCTTATGGACTTATTTAAAAAGATGAATGCTTTAATCTAAATTATTTAAATAATTACTAAAGGAGTTGAAATAATTATAAGAGTAAAATGCATTTACTAAGGAAATATTGGGGCAAGGAGATGGCTCAGGGCCAGGGAGATAGCTCAGTAGAATAAACACTTGCCTGGCAAGTGCAAGGACCTGAGTTCAAATCCTGGTTCCACCAAAAAAAAAAAAAAAAAGAAATATTAAGAAATAAGAAACAAAGGAACAAAATATTTATAGGCCATGGTGTTAACCTTATCATATTTTTCGAGGTGTTTTTCTTCTTTGGTTTTACATTTCCGCTCAAAAATTGTGCATTAAATTCACATTATGAAGTTATAGTATAGTATTATGCTATAAATAATTATACTCTAAAATTTTAATCACAGACAACTTTCCAAACATCACTCTGCTTTTTCTAAACAAATAACTTGTATTTCATAAGATGGAAACATAATTTGACCAATAAATTGGGGGATAGTTATTTTGATTTAAAAATGTCATTGTTTTAAATAATTTTCCCTTAAATATTTTTGAAACAACTCAATGAATGCTTGTTAGGTTAATTCCTTAGACACATTGATAGCAAAATTAGTATGTTTCAAGGCATACATACTTTGAATTTGATATAAATTTCAAGATTTCTTTTCAGAAAATTAGTACCAATTTTTACTCTCAAACCACGAAGTAATGCTCCAACACATTGCAGGACTGGGCATGAACAGTCATATAAATTTTTTAACAGTTGAAAAATATTAGATCACTGTTTTGTTATTTTTTGATCATTAGATCAAATGTATGAACATTTTTCTTTGAGTCACTGGTCATTTGCATCTTTTTATGAATCATCTTTGTGTACTGCATCTTTTGGTTTTTCCATACTGGAGACTGACCCCCCAGGCCTCCCTAAGATAGGCAAGGGCTGTATCACTCAGCCATAGACTCACCCCTTTCCAAAGGAATTGATTTTGATTCAAGGTCTTATGAAGCTACCCCTCCATTCTGGCCTTGGACTTGTGATCTTGCTGCCTCTGTCTTCTGAGTAGTAGGAGCGCACGCATGTGGTACCACGTTTGGCTGTGTTTTGGTTTAAAAAAAGTATGGAGACCGACCTGCCTGGCATCTCCCTGGAGCTCTTGCCCCCAAGCCCGCTGAACGAGTTAGAATTTTTCGGACTCTCCTGGCAACAGATCCATGTGAGCACAGTTCGGTGGGTGTGTGGGAGAGCATTTGGCTTCTCTCTGAGTGCTTTGCATCATCCAGAGCCCCCTCGTGCAAGACCTCTGAGTCAGCGATCTAAGACACCCCAGACCAACGTGCCAGGCAACTCAACGGTGACCCTGCCTCTACGATCGCTGAGCAAGTGGGACTTTTTATGAATCTCCCACCACCTGATCCACGCGAGCCTGGTTTGGTGAGTGAGTGGGAGAGCTTCTGCGCTCCCCAGTGCTCCCTGGACCAGGGACACAACAGAGGGAGCCACAGGCTCACGGTTGTACCAGAAGAGCTGCAGCAATAAGGAACTGAACACAACAGTTAAATCCAGGTGAGGCATAACTGGACAATCTCAAACTTAATAGACTGGCACCCAAATCTCATTATGTGCTAAGGTTGTAACTGCACCAAAGCTCTATACCAAAGGTCAAAGGTCAGTGCTATACAAAATGACAAAGACAAGGAGCAAAATGCAATCTCAGGCCTCAAGTCCACTAATAAGTGCAGAGGACACTAGCTAAGCTGAAATGAATGAATTAATAGAGGCGGAAGCAAAAAAAAAACAAAAAAAACCCAAGACTATATTGAATAGGAGGGGTGATAGAGGACATCCTTGTCTTGTAACTGATTTAAGAGTAAAAGATTTCAGTTTTTCCCCATTTAGGATTATATTAGCTTTTGGGTTGTCATAGATGGCTTTTATCAAGTTAAGATAGAGTCCATCTATTCCAATTTTCTGTAGGACCTTGAAGATGAATGAGTGTTGGACTTTTCAAAAGTCGTCTCTGCATCAGTTGAGATGATCATGCGGTTTTTAGATTTCAGTCTATTAATATAGTGTATTACATTTATAGATTTTCAAATATTGA
>PVKA01026311.1:0-31836 GCA_004027165.1 Ctenomys sociabilis | reverse complement strand
TCAGAAGCAATGTCGCATGTGTAACACTTACAAAGGGATTACACAGTAATCTTCCACAGAGTAGAATGTGTTTCAGGCTTCCAGAAATGAAATTAGCTATTTTCTCCCCTTATTAAAAGATACAGTGAATTATAGTTCTCCAAATGAGGGAAAATTGAGATTGCTATTTGCCTCTTTTTAATTGAGAGCAAAAGTCCCAGCTTTTACCCAGAGTGCTTTTATGTGCAGCTTCTCTCTCCCTGTGGTTACAGGTATCTTCCTGAATTCCTGCCCTCCTCAAGGTCCCAGTCCCTCCCCCATTATCACCTTCCTGTGGTAGCCCGAGAGCAATGCCTTCAGCACTGTCCAACTAATCTAAGTTTCTTCTCTGGTCTATAATAATCAGTAATGTGAGACAGAGAGGACTTTGAGGAACTTAGAAGTGATATACTGAAGATGCTAGCGTCCTTATCAGTAAGCGTCTCTGAATTGTTCTGTGGAGAAGCCCTGCCCTGTGGACACGTTCATCTGCTCAGATTACACGAGCAGAGGCAGACAGCTTTTATCCTGGACAGTTTCATATTTGAGACTTATTACCCCCAGAGGCTGGCCTACTCTGATTAATGAACTGTCTCACCTGAAAGCTGCAGGTCTTTCTGCAGCTGCATCCTTTTATTAAGTGGCGAGTTTCCTTTTGCATTATGGCGATGATAAAAGGATTGTACTTTTTGAAGTTACTTACTTAAAAAAATCTCGCTAGGCATTTTTCTGTTGGAGTTTACCCACAACCAAATCCATCAAACTATAAAAATATGAAATTATTTCCATTAAGTGCTATTAACAGCTTCCAAATTAATCCAAAATTACTTAAATATCATTAATGTTAATTTCATTTATTCTTGAACTAGTGTAAGTTTGGCTTTGCACATATATCCTTGGCAAGTCATTTTTCTGATACTATAGTGGAAGATTTCTATTTTTACTATTTTCCCAGAGGTCATAAATCCTTATATTTCTCTCCAAAATTACATTTGTTAAAACTAGATGATGTTCAGTAACATGTTATAACGATCTCTGAAGATTCAAAGTTTCATTCTAAGTCCTCTTACATGTTTGGTTTGTTTTGGGTTTTGTTTATATGTAGCCTGTGAAGATTTTTTCACACAACCGTATGCCTCCATCACATTGCGGGTACACCACTGAAGACCAGCACTTACGCTGTATTTTACATCTAATTGTGCACAGTTTTAGTCCCCAAGCAGTTTAAGAGTTTTAATAAAGCTTATTCCTTTGGAAATTAAAAAGAACTTGAAATTCAGCTTCCTTTAACTGTATTCTTCAAAAAAACCTCTTTTACTTATTTGTAAATGATATTTTTCTCTAAACAATGATTTTTTGTTATTATAATTTAAGAGGTAATGTGATTATTTTTGTTGAATATATTTTACTTACTATTTGTTGTTTATTTTGTGTTTTGGGGCAGAGTAAATCTAATATATGGTTATACAATTATACAATTATCTTTTACAGTTTGTGAGTTATCATGTATCACTTTCTTACTTTAGTAATGCAAATCTTGTTTCTACCTTGTTCAAATTACCAGAGAACATGTAGTTAGAAGACATATAAAATCTCTCACGTTTTTTTGAACACCATATTTTATATACATATTTTTAACTTTTGGTAGAAAAGCAAGTACTCTGCTAATCAAACAGTGGGGCTTCTTCATTTATCGTTCACTTTCTTTCTTGCTTCCTTTCCATAATTTTCACTGTTCATGCATCTGTGCTATTATCGTAATTATTTCTTGATGGACATTTATTTAAGCATACACTTCTCCTATGTATTCCTACAACAGAACCATTAGCAAAATGCCCAGCTGCATGAAGCCAGGAGTTTGGCATCAACCTTTGTCTAGTTCTACATTTTAAAAAGTTTCTGAGCCTCACCAGCTTATCATGTGTGTATGGGTATACACGAAGATCATATACAAATGTACAAAATTGATTAGATGGCATTTCAGATTAATTTTTTCCAGTATTAAAATTTAAAATTATATTAATTTTTTAATTAGAATCTTTACAAATAGAAATATACATTACTGGAGTGAAAAAGATATTACGTTTGGTTTTCATTGTTTTCAACATGAATCACAAAGCACAATAATCATTTTTGGACACCAGTTCTCTGCTCGTATTTGCAGTTTAATTTGAGTACTTTTGCATTTTTTTGGTTTAAAATACCAATTTTAATAGCACCAATCACCCTTTTAAATTATGACATCTGTACTCTAATTTTTATTCAAGGGTCAGTAATTTCAAATTTTTACAGTCTTTGGCTTTCTAAAAATATATAACCTAACTAATTTTGTTATACATTTTAACTTATCTCTTTTTACCAGTATGCTAAACACTTTTAAATATTAACAAAGTGACCTATATGTTTTCATTCATGTTATTTAACCACATCTAAGAATTTTATGCTTTGTGAAAAGAGTGACTGAAAACGAAAAAAGAAAAACTGATGTCTTTTATTTTTTAGTAAATAACTGCAAATGTTATTTTGCAGATCATATTTTGAGTGTTTAAAAAACCTTTTAGAATTTGAAAATAAAGGTTTTTGTAGTTTGAGTGTAAGATCTAAAATATATATTCATTAATTTCAATCATTTGTAAACATGATGACACATTAAATTTATTTATTTTTTATGTATTTGGTACCAGGTCTCATTACACAGCTCAGATTCATGCTGAGCCTCCTGTTTTCAGCCTCCTCAGCCCTGGGATTACAGGTGGGAATCCAAAATGCCCAGTCATAGTGGTTGGCTTAGTGTGCTTAGGGATGGGACTAGCACAACATGTGGTGTTGAGGATCGAACCTCAGTCCCTGCTCTTGCCTAAGCAGGCATTTAGTCCACTGAGCTATCTTGCCAGTCGGCCCATTACTTTATAATAATATTTCTTGTACTGTCACTATTATGTTACATTCTACAGCATATATCTAACTAAAGAAAACTTATTCATTATAGTAAAAGCTGAAATAATTCCTTATTATCTTTCAATAAAATGCACAATGATTGTACTGTTATAGAAGTAATATTGTATAAATTATATAATAATTTAAAATCGTAGTTTATGAAGTATTTTCACATGTAGTGTGCTTTGTAATTCACAGAACAGCTTTTTAGATAATCCTAAATCTATGATTACAAAACAAGAAATTCAGAGACAGACAGTAAGCATTTTTTTAAACTGAAGCTTAGCAAACAATTGAGATCTCTAAACATTTTGCAAGCTATGAACTTTGATAACTTACAAAGATTTATTGATTCTCATACAGTTCTGTCTGTATATTTTTAATTTTAAAAGTTGCTAAAATTTTGAAGAGCCATGCTTATGTCCCTTGCCACTTTTATTTCTACCTTATACATTGTATTTTTCCGCTGGTTTTCTGAAGAAATGTTTACACTTCAACTTTATAGTTTGATATTGCTATTCTGTTCTTGAAAATTGTTGCCCACCATAGGTAACTACAATAGAAAGACTGACACTAGATTCAAACTTTGAGAGATTTTTAAAAAGTCTTCACACTACGAACTTGTGTTCTATGGGATACTGAGATGCTTAATATCTATTAAGGACATTTTATTGTGGATTCCTACTGGTTAGAAAAACATTAAGTTAGAATCTCAATGCACATTTTCTCTGTAATCTTATGAATTTATTATATTTTTCATCTGTCTTATACTATCTTTTACTGGTACCATTTTTTTCTCTATATTAGATGTCTTTATGCATGCCTGGGAGAATGCATGTCCCATTAAAATTATTTATAGCATCTTATAGGGTAGACTTTCATATTTATTTATTTATTTATTTATTTATTTATTTATTTATTTATTTATTTATTTATTTATTTGGTGGAACTGGGAATTGAACTCAACCCCTTGTGCTTGACAGGGAAGTGCTTATTCTATTGAGCCATCTCTCCTGCCCCAACTTTGATACTTATTACTGAATGTATTTTTGTCCGAATGTCTTACCTATATAATGTCTTACCTATATAATATAGGGGAAATCCTAAATGTAAAAGTGTATTTTCAAAATAATCTAAGTCTGAAAGGAAGTTAATAGGGCAGACTACAGAAACAATGAATGAAGACTAGCAAACACGTGTACCAGTATATGAGTGTTATTAGGTTGGTGTGAATGCCGGATATTCAGGTACATGGCTGAGTAAACTGAAAGTTCAGATTCCAGGGCTCTGGAAATTATTATGATGTCTGCATTCATGTTTATAGTACTTCCTGACATTAAACATTTGATGGAATTTTAGACCACCCAAGTCTTTGTCCTGAAGTGAATTCTGAAGATTCCTTTTGTAAACTTTACAGATACTTTTATGAAAGTAAAGCTGCCTTCTGATCCAATAAGAGCTTTGACCTTCAAATACTATTAGCAATGACATGTATATGATAAACTTTCTTCCCTGGCAGATAAAAATGTGATATTTTACCTAGTATCTTCTGTAATTCAAATTTTATGATGACTATTTTTACATAGTAATTTTATGTAATTTTTGCTCTGTGCTATAATCTTAGTTTCTTCCATTAAAAAATGTTTTCTCCACTTGCAGTGTCTGCACTCCGCTTGGATAAGAAAGTTCTCCATGATTCCATCAACATTGTGCTTCAAACTAAAATTTAATTATAATCTTCCATAGAATTTTAAATATTTCTAGTACTATGCTATTAATAATCATCCAACATAGTATTTATCTTCTGCCTTACACTTTGCAAAACATATTCCGACGTATAATTTCTATTTAAGAATTTTTCACTTGAAGACAATGTTAAAAAAACTTAATCTCAGATGTTGACATAGGTGCTTATAAAGGGTGTCTTATGGAGACATAGTACAAAAGTGAAAGTGAGTAACCATAAAAACAGATTAAGACTGCCCAACCCCTATATGTATAAAACTTTCATTTTCCTCTCAATTTAAGACTAATTTTGTGACAGTTAATATTTTTCCATGTAAGCCATGAGATTGGTTGTTTTTCATCTCTTAATTTAATGTACTTTAGTTAAGCTGTACCTCACTAATTTGTGTAATAGGACTATTTGAAGTAGTATTGCCAATTTAAAAGACCAAGGATTATTGTACACAAAACATACACACAAAATATGGCACCATTAAGAAATATAACAGCATTTCAAAGAAAGACGCAAACCTGGTCAGATTGCATCGATCAGGAGATGCCCTTGACAATGACATGAACGAGCAGAGGAACTGAAGGTGACTGCAGGCATTGCAGACTCCTCTGCCTTGGTGGCACTTGCAGCAGCGGGGCCAGCAGGCAGGTCCTGGATGTCGGCCCAGTCCCGACGGCGTGGAACAACTGCAGCGGGGCTGGCTCCTGCAGCACAACACGAGCAAGGTTTGGCTCAGGCCCTCAGGTGCTCTCTCAGCTCCCTCAGATTCACATAGCTGCCCTGCTCCCTTTTGTTCTCTGGTGTATTTGAGGTTGCTACTGTTAGCAAGACTGATTAATGTCCTTTCTGAAACACCAGGGGTGTCTCTTATGAGGCAGTCTCTTAGGTCCAGGATCCTGAGTAAATGTGTACTAAGAGAAGGAGCAAAGGAAAAGAGATGCTTAAACCTGCAGACTTAAGAATGAATATCTGATGGAATTGTTAAAAATGTTTGCTTCATCCCATGAAAACACAAATGACTGCTGAAACTTCCACACAAAAAGCAGACCGTGAAAGTAGAGTACACTAGACTATTATCTACAAGGCTTAAAAAGTATATGTTTACTACTGCTCATTCTAAACTATAATAAGTAGATTGATAAACACTTAGACCAAACCTAAGCAGAGGACAATTTAACTAAATAACGTAAAAATAGAATCCAGAAGTAAAAGAGAATTCAGAGCTCCAGAAACTGACTTATTTGAAATACTGTTTGACAAGAATTGGGAATCTGTACATAGAAAGCAAAAATGTTTTTTTACCTGAAAAATCTTTGAAAACTTTATTATCAACAGAGTGCCCCTCTGTCCATTGGAATATATTGATTATCTTTTGCTGGAAGCATCTGTAATCATGTTAGGTGATTGCCCCATAGACTTTATTTACTTTCAAATTTCCATAACAGACTCAATCCTACCTCTCAGATTTATAACTACAGCAAATGTACTCATATCTCTGAGGAACAAATACAAAGCATGCCTTGTGAGAAGATTCCTTCTATACTTAAGGATTTAAAACTGCTGGTTCATAAAACCACAAACCTAGACATTATTTACATCTAAGAGTGTTAGAACAAGGACAGACCATTACATTAGATGAAGAAAACTTTCTTATAAATGTGTGCAGCAAAAATCCTGATTCAAACTGTTAAGCCACTTGAGGAGCTTTGACACTTCCCTTGGTTTATTGCTGAGGAAAGTTCACAAAAATAGTTTACACCTAATGAATTAAATTACCAGAATTTTTCCTGGTATACTTAAAAAGAAGGAATCCAGAGAGAGAGAGAGAGAGAGAGAGAGAGAGAGAGAGAGAGAGAGAGAGAGAGAGAGAGAGAGAGAAGGAAAGGGAGAGAGAAGGAAAGGGAGAGAGAGACACACACAGACAGAGAGGCAGAGACTGAAAGAGGAAGAGAAGGAGGGAGGGAGAGAGAGATTTATTATGAATAATTTGTCTTATGGGAAGACATTGAGAATAATATGTTGAAAATGAAAATCCAACATATTAAAAACATGTCCTCAGCAAGCTTAAAAAAGCTTTTGCTGTCCATTCCTTGTGAATGTGAGATGCTGCTGCACATGCACCCATTGATGCTTATGCTGTCTTTTCAATGGGTTTGACTGGAATACTGGAGTGGCTGATGTCATGAAAATAGTGAACATAGAGCCAGTGCTGCAAGTGCTATGGTTTTACCTGTAGGGGTAGGCACTGGGATGTAAAGAAGTGTGATGTCATCCCTTAGAAGTGCATTATTATATTATTTTCATGTAAAATCACTGTGTGTGTGATTCTTGCAGAGCTTCCCTGAGTTATCAAAATATGTAGAACTGAGGTTGTAGCCTTTAGTTGGCAGTCATATAATTTGAAATTCTAATGATGCTAAAATTTGATATTTAATTTTTATAGGCAACATTATCGCTATTCTAAGGAAAGGTGTTAACTTTATTTAGAGAAGAATATATTAATGATGTGACCTCACGTCACATTTGGGGAAGAGGTATAATTTGTTTACGTATGAGAGATCTGCAACTTATGATATGTAGGGATGATATCCAGGTAGTTATTGTAAGGAAGGTGAGACCTGGCTAGAGGAATTTTTATGGTATTGGAGAGCACAAAGCAGAGAAGCACTGAGTGGATGGAACTATCCCTACCACATTTCTTCTTGCTTTCAATTTCACATTCACCCACCTTTATGCATTTTTCTGTATTCATTAGCAATGGAGAGCAGAACACGTATATATGTGCAGCTAATAATCACTAGAGAATTTAATATTTAAAATGAATAATGATAGTTAAAACAGCTTTGTTAGAATCAGTACTTAAGCCTCGGGAGTATTTTGAAATGATTTAATAATAAATAACCTGAAAGGATTGTAAATGGCTGTCTAGGTTGACTTGTGGAAAAGAGACCGTGAGATATGCACTACAGGGAGAAAGAAGACCAAAGTGTGGCAGTGTGAGCAGTTAGGCAGGCGAACAATGTCTGCATCAACATCATAACCAGGGTTGGGACAAATGGCGGTCAGAACACCACTGTTTCAGTTATCACTGCGAAAATAAAGGAAGACTTCAAAATTTTTTTCCTCCTCAGTGTTCATTTACTGATGTACACACATAGTTCTTAGATTTTATTTGAAAAGAGTGTGTATTTTATGCATGCTTACAACAGTTTCCATTTTTATTAAATATTTTGATTGATACATTTTAGATGAACGTAGTGTTCACATTCATCCTAGGAAATCCGTACCCATCCCTGATGTAACTTACATAACTCGATAAAACTTATTGTTCCATTGCCTTATTTTATTTTCAACCCCTCTTCGTGTCCCTACTTACAAAACCGTTGTTTAAGCTGAGCTGTAAATGGATATGGTCGACAATTTCTTTGAATAACTCCCTATGGTTGCAGAATGCTGGACCGTGTTGGATTGTGGTGTCGAGTTCAAGCACCTAAGGTAGTTGAATGTCAACGGAGTGCCCACTTTTGACAGGTGTAGACAAAGGAAGGGTTGTAGAAAGAAAAAATCATCATGTGTGTGTATAGACAGTACAGTTGGGATAGATAACGCTGTGCTTCTACATAATTCTACGAGAGGCAAGACCTGCACTAATGGTGGTTGGACAGGATATTATGTTGGCTTTTAGTGCTATGGTCATCCACTAGGTAAATAATTATTGAATCTTTGATATAATTCAGCTATATAAAAACCTGTAAATATAATATCATGTATGCACCTTGTACAATACCAAAACGTTATGGAAACAGTTTGCAATGTATTATTTCATCGACTCTGTATGGTTATGGTGTTTTGAAACTGTCTGATTGACATTTGTATTTCAATAAAATAAAAATAAATGGAAAAAAAAACCGTTGTTTCCATTTGCCTTCTTTCTTGTATTTACTTTCTTCTTCCTGCCTTTCCGGTTGCCCCTTGCTAGTTCCCTTTCCCGTTTGTGTGTAGTCTTCCTATTTGATGTCTACTTATTGCAAAGGAACTAAGGTGACCTTGGAATGCAAAAATAAGCCTTTTCTACAAGCTTTCTTTCTTTTCTAATTTGAGCAGTTGAACCTTATCCTTTTTGGAATGTTAAAGTAAAAACATTCTTTTTTTGTTACACATGAATCTAACTTCAAGGAATACCATTTACTCTAATAGGACGACTCTTAAATGCTATGTGCACAGCCACAGGAGTTTCCAGTGATGTCAATCAATTATGCGCTTAAAGGATGATTATTGTATTTGGCAGATTTAACAAAATTCAGTACTTTGAAAATAGCTAAAGACATAAGTATGTTTCTGACTTTAAAATTACTTAATCATTTTCCTGAATATTTCTGTAATATTGGTGTTCTAAACTATTCTAAAGTAGTTGTTGGTGCTTATAAATATATTTTATTGACAGTTACTTTTAACACGTAATCTCCATGAAAAGAGAAAAATATTCACATATGCTATTCGAAATTATTCAACTGGAGCTAATCAAATAAATGCGGTTCAACATTATCACCAACTCTCAGGTTTCTACATTCTCATACAATGCTGCATTTGATTCTGTAATGTAAAAAGGGTGGTAGTGAGGGGTAAATCTGAGGGGACCTGATTTCTCATTTATATATTATATAAATCAGGATAACTATGTAACTCTAAGGAATTGAAGTTTAACAGCCGATATTTCTACTTCACTCCTACATTTATTCATTTCATACAAACATGTAATTAAACAGAACTACAAATACCTTCGTTTATTAGATGCTTGCCCAATACACAGGAGTAGAGCAACATCTCCTAAGGCCTAGCTGAGGCTGCCCAGTTGTAATTCCATTAAAGACCGTTGCAGTCATCATTCTCCCCAGCCAAGTTCAGAAGGGCAAAGCCAGTTTATTTTAAAGAATTTTTTAATTATTGTAGATGCCCTTTCAGGTCAGGATAAAACAATCACCTTTTCCATGAATTGGGTAATTGTGTTCAGTGTCTACAAAGGACAATAAGCTTCAGCAGTTCTAACTGATACACAGGCAAGTTATGCTGTTCTTGAATAATGTTCTTATTTTGGATGTGTCAAGGCCAAAATAGCATGCTTAATTTAAACATATAGCAAGCCAACAGTTTGTTTTCATTTTAAATGAGAGTTACCAAATTGAAGACCTTCCCTACAATAAAACTGTTAAAACAAATTGACAGTCCATATTCCTAAACTTTAGCTTGATTAATCTTGCCTTTAGCAGTTACGCTATTGCTTATTCAATGAAAGAATAGGTATGGATTGTTACCCTAAATGAATTTCAGTTTTATGTTGAATGTTACAACAGATTCATTGAAGAGATTTCATGTTCCATTTGCATTATGTGTTGCACTTTTCAGGATAAAAAATAAAATAAATATAAATATACTCATGTTAGTAAGTAGATGTAAAGAAGTGTAAATAAAGCATCTTTTATGATATGGATAATCAGGAAAGTTTATTTGTTATTAATCTTATTGAGAAACAAATAGCAGTGAATCAGCTTCAAAACCAATTAGTAAGGAAGTTTTAATAATTAGTACATTGCATATCGTTGTCTTCTTAGTACAAGATGCAAACATGATATCCTGTCCAAACACTATTAGTACAAATCTTTCTTCTCACTGAATTAAGAGAAATTAGCTGTATATCTAGCCTGTTTTGTATATACAGATACAAAAAGTTCCTTCATTTATATCCCCTTTTTTGTTTAGTTTTGTCAGATATGGGTATTCCATTGCCATTTAAATATTGTAGGTGTTTGAATTCACTAAAATAATCCAATATAGTCCAGTAGTCCATAATAGTAGTGGGCTATCCATAGGACTGGCAATGTCAGAAGTTGTTGACTTGAGCCTTCTACAGCTCAGCATAGTAATATGGCTTTACTTTTTGAACCTCATTTGTATACTTTTCTGCTAAATTGTTAAGACCAAGATAAAGCAAATCCTATACAACAGGAAATGTAACTTTTGTATCTGACAAGGATAGTCAAATCCCCTTCAAATTCATCCTGAAACCCTGTACCACAATTTGTAGATCCTTTGTCAGTGTCAGCCATGTGGATCAGTCACGGCCATTGCTTGACCAATTTGCTCTCCGTGAAAGCCTCGGAAAATATTTTCACTCCATGTGACTAAAGAAGTTTTGATTTTAAAAATGGCTTAGTCATTATAATTGTGTTGCATATTTTAATATCAAGAAAAATTATCTCATTAGATGCAAATGAAGAATCCATTGCTTTTAACTGATTTGAATAAATTAGACTTTGCAAAATGGTCAGCTCAGGATCCTAGTCTTATTGCCATCTACAAACTCATGGCAATTCATGAAGATATGAAAAAATAAAATCTCAAGTAGAGTGATTGCAAGATGTGATTGTGGCATGTGAGATGATAGTTTTATCAAAATTTTATTCATGTAAACTAATGCTACAATTTGTAAACCAATGATGTATGCCTTCAAAATATTATATATATATATATATATATATATATATATATATATATATATATATTTTTTTTTTTTTTTTTTTTTTTTTTTTTTTTTTTTTTTTTTTTTTTTTTTGTCTTTTTGTGACAGGGTCTCGCTATGCAGTTCAGGCTGGCCTTAAGCTCACTTCATAGCTCAGGCTGGCCTTGAACTCACAACAATCCTCCTGCCTCAGCCTCCCAAGTGCTGGGATTACAGACATGCACCACCATGCCCAGCTAAAATATTATATTATTAACGATGCATCCAATCTTCTAATTTTATATACATAGTACTTATCCAGATTGATAGATTTTTAACAATTCAGAAAAAGTACATGGGATTGTAGTACAGAAATAACTATTGTGTCACTATAAATTTTTTCAGTGTTAGAAAAATGATCTTGACAGCTTTGTAGAATAAAATTATGCAGTGGAGTGTCATGAGCTAAACTATATCAGCTTACCTTGAATCAAGTGTTTCTCACTATGAAAGATAAATCTTACAAGCTGTATTGTTATTCAAGTTAAATTATGATGAGTGATTTTTATGTTTATATTTTTCAGCATGATACTGAATAAATAATAAAACTAGCTTTGATTAACATTGTTAGTTTTTGAGATGATTAGTTGCATTTGCATTATATCTGGATTCAAATAATGGTTCATGAAATAATTAGGCATATCTGGTGTGGTGATGCATGCCTGTAAGCCCACCATTCAGGAGGCTGAAACAGGAGAATTTCCACTCACGTTGCCAGGCTGGGTTCCATAGTGAGTGGAAACCCTGTCTCAAAAAAAAAGAAAAAGGTGTTGTTAAGAAAGTTTGCAAATGGATGTTATCCCACTCTCTGAAGATAGCTGGTTATGAAGATTGCTGAGAGTTTGTAGACCTCCTCAGCTACACTGTGAGTTCAAATTTATTGTGAAACATAGCAAGATACTGTCTCAAAAAACTAACTAAATATGAAATAAAAGAATGTGTGCAGTACATTGATCTTCATGTCTTTTTATATTCTTGACTTAATAACTTCTTTCACTAACAGTGAATCTTATTTATCATTCCTAAAATAATTTTAAACATATATATATATATATATATATATATATATATATATATATATATATATATATATATGTAGGTGGAAGACCAAATGAGCAAATACTTAAATATCTTCATTTTCTTCACTCTTCTCATGTCATCTGTGCTCTTCCTTGTTCAGCAAGATGCTTAAACTAGTATGGATAAACCGATCTAAGTCAAGTAGGCTGGTTTAGAAGCACTTTTTGATTGGCTATTAAGATATTGAAAGGAAATGAAAGCATCATTGAAATATACATTCATAAATATACTATGTATATCTAGGGGGCTAAAGTATGTTTCATAAATACAGATGATAGATATAAGTATGCATAAATTGTCTGTATCTATTATTTTTAACATAGTCTTTTACATTCGTATTTATACTTAACAGTGGGAGAAATTTGGGTTGAAATGAGAGCAGAAGCTAAAGCAAAACAGGAGCAAAGAATTTAAATTATTAAACCTCCAGTGCCATACTTTTGAAATATGAACAAGGTGATTATGGATGGCAAGGGCAAGTATTTCTGCACATTTTCCTTGTTGAGGGACTGTATATGAGAAATGGAAAGGAACAGTGGATCTTGGGCACAGAGTATATTTTGGAATGCATCAAATCATGAATATTGGGAAGATTCAAGGATATTTTTCTTTTGGAATAACTTATTCTTTGCATATCTTTCTTTGTGAGGTTTGTCATATGAAAAATTAGCCTTCATGTTGAATGTGCAACAGAGACTTTGACTTATTATTAGATGGCTCCCTGGCCGCAACTATCTCAGTAATCCTTGAGTTGTTTGTACCTTCTGATTTAATTTATGTAGTTATGGTCGACTGTGCTTGTGTATTCACTCCTAAGTACCAATTTCATAGTATTAAGATAGTGCAGAAAACAGATACTGTGATTTTGCCAGGTCTGATGACAGTGTTTTGATACTGAACACTTCCGAGCACCTGTACTACACTTCATAGTATGCTCAATTCAGAAATGCTCGGCCTTGTGTTTTCAGGGTTGTTTGCATTCTCATCACTTTGGGAGACAAATATATAACTCCCTCAGAAATGACCAAATTGAGTGTCATCTGCTACAGTGAAATGCCACTTCAAGGACAATGTTTACTGAGTATGATGTGGAGTTTTCATGGTAGCAGCAAAACTGAGAAACATATCCAGGGAGTCCATAGGCTAATATTCCCAAAATAGCTGCTCTCAATTTTCATGTATTTTCCTTCAAAAAATGTCTCAAATTAAATGCAACAGATGTTTGTGCAAATGATGTCATCACAATGTGATGGAAAATTAAATCAGAGGAGAGTGTGATAGACATTCCTGTATGTCAAAGGAATATTTTAACTATCAATTATGAAGCATTAAAATTTTATCTATCAATGATAGCTTGAAGCTCAGCAAAAAGAAAACTGGCTGACCAATTGATTTTAAAAATCCACACTTTTTTCACTAGTGTCCAGGCATATACTTGGCACAATTTATAATTCTGCAATGAATTATCATTTTATAATATTCAAGTAATTTTAAATAAGTAAATATTGTAAAATATTCACTAACAATTTCACTGTGATAAACACCATTTTAGAAGAAATTTTGTTCAACTATGTTAAAACATTTAATATAAACAGTCTTCCTATAATTCTCTTTCTCCTGTATATGGAGAACATTACATGATACTGTACTTAAAATTTTGCATATTAGTGTATATATATATATATATATATATATATATATATACATATGTAAAGTTCTATGCACATGCATGTCATGACAGATGTCAAATGTCAAAATTAATAGACTCTTGCAGACCTGATGGGATGTGAAGGCATTACCTCATTGAAAGGATAACCCATGAGAGAATTCATAGCCGAAGAGAGTAAAGGAAGTAGGTTCTCTTTGGAAGAAGTGTACCATTGCGGAATGAGTTTGGAGACTATGTCTGGCCCCTGGACCCTTCTTTATAGGGCTCTTTTGCTCCCTGTTTGCCGTGTTTCATAAGCTAAACAATTTTTCCGAGTCACACCCTTCCAGCATGAATTTTCTGACTAGGACCCATATGACATGAGGTGAACACATTAGCTACCATACCTTTCTCTTTCTTCAGCTGGTCAGAATATCCGATTTTATTTCAGCAATGAGAAAGCTACCTGACAAAATTTCATGACTCATTTCTTTTTTTTTTTTTTTTTTGTCTTTTTGAGACAGGGTCTCACTATGCAGTTCAGGCTGGCCTTAAGCTCACTTTGTAGCTCAGGCTGGTCTCGAACTCACAACAATCCTCCTGCCTCCGCCTCCCGAGTGCTGGGATTACAGGCATGCGCCACCATGCCCGGCTATGACTCATTTCTATAGTCTGTATTTAGGCATAAACAACTTTCAAGTAAGAAAAAGAGGACATATTTCTTCAAGTATATTTTAATTCCTGTTTCTTCAAGACTTATACTATAGTGTCTGGAATTAGTAGATTTTGAATGGCTGTGTTATGTGAAATCATTGTCAGGATTTGGTCTTGGGCCTGGTCCAAGACCAGGAACTGTTCTGCCTGAACAACACAGAAGTAATATAAATAGAAATTCAAATAAAGATGAATGTGCTTAATGAGTTCATGGACATCTTTTGTAGTTCAACTTTCATAATTTAACTCCATTTGTTAAGATCCAAAGCAATATATTTTAGTCAGATATCTCACAAACTGTGAAACTATATGACATAAAACTTTCTTCTTTGTTAGGCTTTCATTCATTTTCTTTTGCTAACAGTTACTTTATTTTGGCAGTTTTATTTATATCATTCTTATTACAATGTACTGATACTTCTTGGTTTTTATGCTTAGCATGTGAGAAAATGATTTTTCAATTGAGAAAAATTATGTGTTTGGTGCTAACGTAGGAGAAAAATAGGAAGAGGCTTTTGTTTGTTTATGGGTAAATGTATCTTTTGTTTATGATTCACAAGAGAAATGAGATCAATTAAGTATCGGATGAAACACAAATGATGTAAAGTGACTGAAGCTGTGCATGCTTAATAAAGAATTATGCCAAAAATAAGGGGTAGGGTGAGATTTCTCTTTCGTCTTTTAGCTAAGTTAGCATTGAATTTCCAAATTTTAGGGGATGCTAGAAAAGTGGAAAGCAACTGAAGGAAGCAACGTGAGAGCTTCCGAAGGTCTGAGGGGCCCTAAGTGGAGGCCGCAGTTGCTTTAAGACTAATCATATCAAACAGAAACACTCTTGCTATCCTATTGCTGCAAATCCCAGAAGGTGCATTAACATAGGAAAAAAGGCAAGCCTCACATTATTAATAAGCTTAAAAGCAGATTTAAATTGATCTCCTTTAGGTTATCTGGCTTCTTTTATATTCTGCTCTGTCCCCTGTGTTCCGTTTCTCTGGATTTTAATCAGATAACTTTAAAACGTTCTGAACTCAGGTTAGGTTTTAGCATGAAAACAACAGAGAAAAAAGAAAGTGAGTTTTCTGAGTAGGGCAAGTCAAATAACTCACCACAATTACGATGATGAGGACTCCTGAAGGGCAGAGAGTAGAGGGGCAAATTCATGCACTTGACACAAGAAAAGCTGAGTAGTCCAAAGAGGTAGTCCAAGGGAGGGTGCTGGAGATAAAAGGCTGCCAAGGGCTCCCTTAGGAACTGCACTCTGAAAATCCCAAGTTCAATACAAGCTTCTTTCATTAGTATAAGTGTTTCTGCACAAATAACTCGTCGCTGCAATTGAGTTTAATCTTAGAAATTGGAGGGCAAGAGACCTGTGAGGTCACACTGCTTGTCACTCTAATGCAAGATGCATCCAGTGTCTCACTTCTATATATGATTACATAAATTATCTTAGAAAATGTGGAAGCTTTTTTTTCTTGTAAAGAGTTTAGGAGATACAAGGTCTCATGTTTTCTTTTTGAAAAATTGAGGCTGAGCCTATGAATGTTTTAGGAAAAGATAATAGGATGGTAGACGTTATTATATTGGAAGGACCCATGGAGAGGAGACTTATTTACTTCGTAGCTTTAATAATGATCCTTAATCCGTCTTTGCCAAGGATGCAATTAAATATAGCAGTAGGATGCTATCTCAGATCAGTGCTCTTGGATCATAATGAACAAATGAAAAACATTAAACAATATTTTAAACTACTTTTTTGAATTCATAATCCTCAAATTTTCCAGATGGTGTAATTTATTTTCCTTCATATACAGTGAGAAGTAATGGGTGTAAATAAAAAACATGATTGATTGATAGGCAATTTTATATATGTTTGTCACAAATGCTTTGATTATAGGGTAACTTTTATTTGTTCCTTTATAGTCAGGCAAAAGATAAAACATTAACAATATGCAACTTAGCCTCCAGACTGCATAAGTATTATAAAAGAATAACAGCATGTGTTATACTTTTAGGCTCTGAACTGGAAAACAATGTGGCATTCATACACAATTTTACCCTCAATACAATTTTGTGTGTAAAATTAAGTTGTAAAATCTCCTTTTCTTCAACCTTAGATCACATTTGTTTCATGCATTCATTTATCTGGCTATAATAATATGCCTGTAAGATTTTGTATTTTTGATCGCAGGTATTTCACAGTCAGGCTTTGCTTCGGATTTCTATTTCTGCAGTGTAATGCCATCTGGAAATGAGCTCTCTACTGGTAATGTCAGCCATCAACTACCCCAGTGAATGATGGGAGATGAATGAAAATCATGGGTAAGGGATTATTCAATTCCATGTGCATGTTTTTGAAGCACAGGAATATCGAAGCAACTACAGCATCCCTAGCTTAATGAAAATATGTGTTGCATGTTTGTAAACATAACTGAGCAATATAATTTGATGATTTATATACTACTCTTTTCATGGCAAATCATCATAGTATTGTCTTAAGGTTTGCTTTATGGCAGATATAGTGATGACATAATTTCATTTGATTCATTGCAGAGAATGAGAAAATTCAGTTTTTATTTGTAAATGAATAAAATGTTGCATGTGGTTTGAAATGCATACAAAAATCAGAATAATTAGTATTATTCTCTTAAGTAAAAGAAAAAAAACATAGTTATGGAAAGTAAAATTGCAGAGAACGCTCTTGACAAGTGCTTCAGGGCTTTATTCAGAAGATGTTTATATTGTAAGATGCTTTGGCTAGCAAGGAAGGCACCTGCAGGATCAAGCAGCCAAATGACTTCCTTTCTTGTCTGTTTGTCTCACTAAGAGGCTACGGATAAACTTGTGGAGAATGAGGGTATGCTCACCAAACTTTTCTTATTCATTCTTTTAGTCAACTAGAGTAAGCATCGCTAAACATACGAGGGCTAGAAGAGTCTGACATAAACTGAACTGAGCATTCCCAGAAGTTTTTGCCTTCACCTTCTTAATCCTGAAAACACTGGCTTCATGAGAGCAGTATGCTCTGTGGGCTATGACCTCACACTGAGCATGCTCAGAAATGTGACCCGCTCTAACGTGTCTTCCAGTAAGAATATGAATGCGAATGCCAAGAGTCTTCCTGAATAAATGCACCACACTTCTTTTCCTCCAGGAAATGATTTCTTTGAAATAGCTCCAGTGCTCCACTTACCTAATACAGTAAGAAATTTTTCTCCACTTTTGCTTCATGTTTGTGATTTTTGCCTTTGCACTCACCGTAGACCCATTGCCTTAGGTTCCGTTTCAACTTTAGAGAAATGGCAATGACTAAGACCAAAGAAGTGAATCTTTTTACTACAAATAAGTAAAGTTGAGGAAAAACATAGAGGACACACATGTATTTACGTGATCATGCCTGCAAATGCATTTACATTTGTGCATGCAAGAACGAATTTTAAAGTTTGCTCAGTGTAGGATGGGTTTTCAATATTTTGTTAATTTTTTCATCCTTACAGAAAAAAGAAATGATCTTAGTGAAAGGCATTGTACTGGGATGTTCACATTGTGCAAAACACGTGCATGTATTTAATATTATTGTGCTTAATGTCAGTGACATTCTTTTGAAGAGGTTTAGATTACGTTTTCTTAAGAACTTTGTCCACAAAGTATTTACATTTATTTGTCATTTGTATGACGTTCTTTATCTTGAGTGTCTTATGGCTTACTCAGTTCTATTTGTCTTTCCTCTCATGGATTATAATCTACTTTCTGTTCTACAAAAGAAGCTTGAGTGGAAAAACCACCAGGGTTCTCTGAGAGATCTTCTCTCAGATGCATCTCACTGAGCTAGAATAGAGCTCATAGGACTTTCCGCTGTCGTGTCAGTAACTACACTGGAATGAAGACGGTCAGATTTAACAAATTTTGTCCTACATTTGGCACAGCGCATTCTTTATCAAAAAGTTATCTAAATTTAAATTTGTATGGGTATTTTAGGTACTTTATCTGGAAAATGCATTTGAAAATTAAAAATAAGAGCCTTGATTCTCCCTGAGAAAATATAGATTTGTTTCTTTGTAAAGAACTTATTGGTGAAAACTTGTAAGTGCTTTTTACTTTCTTGAAATGTAGTTCAGCTTTTTTGTCACCAGCATTTTATCAGTCTTACAGTTAAAAGATGTCTTCTTCATCAACTGCAGAAAGTCATCTTTAAAATATAGTCACTAGGGTTGGCCAAATAGCTCAGCAGATTAAACTGCCTGAAGGCAGGAACAGAGGCAGGGGGTTTGATCCCAGAGACTGCCCTGCTGGCCCTGTCCCCAGGAACACTGAGACAACAATTGAAACTGGGTGTGGTGGTGTGTGCCTGTAATCTCAGCACTTGGGAGGCTGTAAATAGAAGGATCACTGTAAGTCCAACCTGGTAGTGAGACCCTGAACACTCTGTAGACCTTTCCCTAGAAATTAAAAAAAAAAATTAAAAATTGAAAGGCAGTCACCAAGAAGATATTCAATTTATGCTAAATTTCTGTGTGAAAGGGGAGTCTCCCTTCTGTGTCACCTTACCTTGGACTGGAAAATTAACTGCTGCTGCAAAGATTTGACAAATTTATTTTTCCTCTTAATAAAGTCAATTAACTTTAAGAGATGGATGGTCATTTCAATTACTAGGTGATTCCAAGATTAACTATGAGTTGCTGGTGGTGTTGCATTTGAGAAACAGCCATTATTTATTTTAAATAGTTAATATTTATTATCTTTAGTAGTTATTAATTATCTTAAAAACATGTGTGTAACGAATTTGAGTAGTTGATTGTACCAAGTGACAAGGGTTCTTTTTTTTTTTTTTTTTTTTTTTTTTTGTCTTTTTGCGACAGGGTCTCACTATGCAGTTCAGGCTGGCCTCGAGCTCACTTTGTAGCTCAGGCTGGTCTCGAACTCACAACAATCCTCCTGCCTCAGCCTCCCGAGTGCTGGGATTACCCGGCTCAAGGGTTCTTTTTGTCTTTGCAGTCCCTAGCAAGGGCTCTGAGAGCCAGGCCACATCCTGGCTTATTGCTTTTTCATAATTAAAAGTGTTTTCTTTTTCTACTATCTTTCTGCAGTGTTTCTCTGGATTGGAAGATTTTGGTTTTAACACATTTGCCCAATGTGTCTTTGATTTAAACAGTAAATTCAGATTTTAATTTTGATTTTAGACTTGGAAGGAAGTGGATATATAGGTGAGATTAGCCTGAATATGATGTTCATCTTAGTTCAGAGTTATTAATTTTCTTATGCTTTTTATTCATCAGGATAAAGAAATGAAATAAAGGAATGAATTAACAAATAAAAAGTTCTCAGTGGTGAAGTAATGGTCAAATGAAGAAAGACACGATGTATTTCTAAACTGACTTAAAATTCTCTTAACACAGAGAACTAGTTTGACCTGGACCATTTTTAAGCCCAAGATGGCTTTCTTTACTCAATTTCTGTCACCAAGAAAGCTGGTAACAACAAAGCTCCTTGCAAACTCTGTAATTTCGCATTAAAAATGAAACATAAAATGTTATTCAAACCAACTCATCACTAAAAGTGATCTAGTTTCTTTTTGAGTAAAATAAGATCATTGTCACAGTTACTCTTCTCTCATTGCTAGGAAAAATGCCTGACATTTAAAATGAAGGAAGGAAAGATTTATTTAGGTCACAGTTAGTGGAGGTTTCAGTCCATATGTAGCTGGCTTCAAGGCAGAGAAGCACGTGACAGAGAGCAGCGCTTCATGGTGGGCGGCAAAGAGCAGAAAGCAAAAGGACATGGTAGCAGCCCAGGCAGCTAGTTAAGCCTCTCTCCCTTCCTCACTTGTAGTGCAGAGTATGTCCCAGGGCACTCACACCCATAATGCCAGCACTGGAGATCAAGAGTCAGTCACAAACCCCAGAAGCCACACCATGACTTCATGAGGCTTGAGTGGGGGGGGCACTAGACACAAACTATAGCAATCATAAAACTATGAGGGCTTTTTAAAACTTCTTATGGTAAAACATACTATATATTCAAAAGAATGTCTCTCTGGGTGTGTTAGTCATATATTTGTGTTTTTGTTAGTGCACATACTATAGCACTCAACCCAGAAATGTACTAGTAAGAATTGTGTATTGGTACCAGTGGTCTAAGTGTCTGCCTGGCAAGTACAAGGACCGGGTTTGATTCCAGGAGCCACATACTGTGCTGGCCCCGCCTCTAAGCTGCAGAGTCAGACTCTGTACCAAAGAACTGTGTGTTACCTTTCTGGGTCTTAGTTTCTTATCTCTTCACTGTACTTTATTCTCAAAAAATGTAGCATAAGTTGGCACTGCATAATATATTCTTTATATTTAGAAGTTTACTCCATTTTATGCAACTATAAAGTTATATCCACTTTGAAATTTGTCAAAGCAACTTTCAAGTACACACTTGTATGCACCTATACATAGACATACAACTATCAAGAGAGATACCATGTCAGTAATAAAGGAGATATACTTGTCAGCCTTACTATGGTTTTCTCTAATATACCATCAAACTTACGTGCATTAAGATACTTATTTTTCTCAGAAATTTAATCTTCATATTTTTGCATCAATATATAGTCTGGGGCATAAATATAGCATATGATTTTTAACTGTCACATAGAAAATTATTACTTAAATAAACACCAATTTTTATAGTCTACCAGTGAAATAAAAGCTATTAATTTATATATGGCTTATATATTTAATTGGTAGGTAAAATGCTAAAAATGGAAAGGTGACTTTATGTTTATAGAAATTGAGGAATGGGGCCGAGGAGGCAGTTTGATGGTCTAAGCACCCAGCTGGCAGACTAAAGGACCCAGTTCAATCCCCTGTATTGCATGCTATGTAGGCCCTGGAACCAGGTGCACCATGCTGACCACCAAAACCAGGCATGATGGTGCACGCCTGTAATCCTAGCACTGGGGAGGCTGAGACAGGAGAATCACTATGAGTCTGAGCTGTGTGGCAAGACCCTGTACCAAGTAAATAAATGAATGAATGAATGAATTAATAATTGTTTTTAATCTAGAAAAAAATGCAGAACACCAATTTGTTAATTTTGAACAACAAATTAAGTTAAATTTCAATAAAATCCAAAAAATAGCTTATTTTTGTCACTTATGCTGAACATATCCTAAACATTTCTCAGAAGTGCAATATTTCAGCTGAGCATGGTGGCAACACCTGTAATCCCAATACTCTAGGGGCTGAGGAAGGAGGATCATTGGGAGTTCAAGACCAGCCTGGTACATAGTGAGCTCAAGGCTAGCCTGAGCTGCGTAGCAAAACCTTCTTTAAAAGAAAAAGTGCAAAATGGCAAAATGTTACAAGCTTGATTTATTTTTTATTTTTAGTTTATTTATTTTGAGGAACCAGGGATTAAACTCAGGTCCTTGCACTTGCCAGGGAAGCATTTTTTTTTTCCCATTGAGCCATCTCCCTGGCCCTTATAATCTTGATTTAAAAATAAGGCAATTTTTCTCTTCAGATGACATATGTAAAAAAAGAACTATTAAAAAGTTATAATATTAGTCTGAATAGCATAAAACTAAAATGTTAACATAAAAACAGAAACAAACAGATTAAAGAACCATAATTATATCAAAATGAACTATACTAAAAGAAAACTGAGGGAAGGATGATTATTCACTAAAATATGCTAGAAAATATTATTTTGGGAACAATATCCCTGAATATTCTCCAGAGTCTAGACTTTATTATTCAATACCAAGCTACATAAATTAGAAGTAATTTCTAATTCCTGGGCTGGAGAGATGGCTCAGTAGAAAAGGTGCTTCCTTGGAAAGTACAAGGATCTGAGTTCAATCACTGGTTCCACCAAAGGGGAAAAAAAAAGCAGCAGTTTAATTATTCAAGGACATTAAGGGGCCACACCGGAAAGTGATCAGCGGTGTATAGTGTGCCTAAGGAGAGTCACATGGAGAGAAAACATTCTCTCAGGCTTTCACAGAGAGCAAAGTGGTCAAGCAATGGCCATGACTCATCCACATGGCTGACTCTGACAAAGAATCTACAAACTGTGGTATAGGGTTTCAGAGTAAATCCTGAGTGGATTAGACTGACCTTGTCAGATACAAAATTACATTTCTTGTTATGTAGGTGTTGCTTCATCTTACTCTTAACCATCCAGCAGAAAAGTATGAAATCAAAGTATAAAATGTAAAGCCATATTAATATGGTGAGATGTAAAAGGCTCAAGTCAGCAAATTCTGACATTGCCAGTCCTACAGAAAGCCCAGTAATACTATGGACTACTGGACTATTTTTGCTGAATTTAAGCATCTACAATATTTAAATAACAATGGAATAGCCTTCTTGACAAAACTAAACAAAAAAGGAAGATACAAATGAACGACCACTTTTTATCTGTATATTCAAAATAGTTAGGATAAATATACAATTACATTCTCTTAATTCAATGAATAGAAAGATTTCTGCTAATAGTGTTTGTGGAGAAGATATCATGTTTGTATCTTGTACAATGAATAACCGCTAAGACAACAATTTGCAATATATTAATTATTGAAACTGTCCTACTAGTCTGTTTTGAAACTGTCTCATTGCTAATTGTTTCTCAATAAAATTATTTCCAAAAAAATAAGTTATCAATTTGTCAAGTGAAGTTAAGATTAATGTTTCTTGGATATGTTTGCTCAACTTGTAAAAGAGTTATTACCAGCAAAATAATACCTCAGACTTCCCAGTTTCAGACTTGTTATTTTATGTTAATTCATGAGAAAAATTTTCTTATACATTATAAAAAAAATCATTTCAAGTTAGATTATGCCTGAACAGATCTTTAAAGCTTTAGAACATGTGGTTTTATTATAGCTGATCATGAAGAACATTTCTTGCATTTTTTTGTCAAGGTCCTTGTCTGAGCTACTTTATAGCTGATGTAAATATCCAGCACCAACAACTGAAAAATGCAAAGGTTTATTTCATCTCAAGGGCTTCTTTCCTCTAAGTTCTCTGGATCCAAACTAGGACAGCATGCACAGGAGCTTGGCAGTGGAAAGCATGGTCCTTTCAAGATGCCCTGCAAGAGGGAATGACTGCAAGACCCAGAACATGGGACCTCTTAGAGCAAGTCAGCTGTAAGGCCCGTAACCCACTCACAGAAGCCCTGAAAAAAAGCATGTGCAGCTTCTGGGCAATATCTAGAAATTACTTATGGTGCTGGGCCAAAGAATTCCTGAGTATAATAGTGTTATTGAGAAATAGTTCATAGTGTTTTAAGTGACCCAGTTGATGTTGAATTCATGGTTTAGATATGAAATCATTTTGATATTTTCAAAAATAGATTTGGTACATATGATAGAGCTAGAGTTTATAAGTGAAAGTAAACAGAATAATTACTAACAAAATGATAATAATGTAACCAATGCTTTAAGTGCATGTGCTCCATAAGAGCCAGTCCCCTGTGAGTATAAGTCAGATGGCCACAAACAGAATATAGAAGAAGACAGGAAGGTTTATTGCAGCAAGGAAGGAGTTCATTGGAGACAATTCACAAGGCAGTGTAAAAATAAGGGGGAGAGCTTTTTATTAGGGAAACTCACATACAAAAAAGATGAACTATTTCCAATCATTTTCAGTCCAAGGTGATATGTTACATGTTAAAAAATTATAGGTATATGATTATATATGTTATATATAATCACATATAAATTATATGATTATATATAATATGATTATATTATAATAATATTATATTATATTATATGACTATATATAACCACATATAAATTAATTTATATATATATATATATATATGTATATGTATATCCTTTAAGCATAAATTTATTCTTGTAATGAGGAGAGCTTACATAGGTCACCTAAAAGTGATGAGTCAGAGTGAACCTGGCTGATGTTTTATAAATTTCCCTAAAGGAATCTGTTGGAAAGAAAAATAAATTAATACATAAGTAAGTATATAAGCAAGCAAATATACAAACAAAATGCTGAAGAAATGTTAACAGTCATTTAGAAGCATCCAGACTTTCCATCCCTGTCCCCTACTCTCTCACAAGTATAAGTGATTTGTTTTAAAAGTAACTGAACAGCACCTAGTTGTTAGTGAGAATATACATAAAATAATAGGCAGTTAGATAACTATAGACAAGGTAAAATGACAGTCTCTATCATGTGTTTTCAGTAATATTGCAAAAGAAAATAGAAACACATTTCTTAAGTAACCAGTCTAAAAGACCAACATCTCCACTATCAAAATGAATGCTGGAGGTACAAATGGATTGTTTAGCAAGCATCCAGTATGAGTGGAAAACATGTAGCAAAAAGATGAGACTTCACTGGAAATTCAGCAGTTTGTAGATCAAAACTAAGACGTTTAGTTCAGACAGCTTATATAAGTTGGCAATGTGAACAAAGCAAGAACAAAACAATATTTCTCGATAAAAATTGGACTGTAAATTGCCTGGGGCTTGACATGTAAGCAACTTTGTTTCCTTTAGCTCATAATTTATTAACTCAGCAAATATTGAGTGGCTGCTGAATGACAAACACCGTTCTGTCACTAGAAGTATAACAGCGAAAGGTCAAAGTGTTCCTCTTTTTTAAGGTTTACAGTTATTGTGTTATTACAGATGAAAAGTAATAAACAGTCATCACAGAGAGGTGAAGAAAGTAGCAGGATTTAAGATAGACAAATAGAATAATATTAAATAAGCCTGCTTTTTTTTACTTTGGTGTTACCAGGGTTCAAACTCATCACCCTTAATAAACCTACCACTTTATTTTGTGGATGAAACTATTGAATACTTTAAAGACAAAAAAGGGGACATAAATGAAGGACCATTTTTTAGTGAAATATTACATATATATGTAATATATATTTTATATTATTATTAATATATATATACACACACATATATACACACACATATATAATATTCTAACAAAACAGGATAGATGCACGGCTACTTTTTCTTAGTTCAATGAGAAGAAACCTTTGTACTAATAATATTTGGATAGGATATCATATCTGCATCTTGTATGATGAATAACTATTATGAAGACAACAATATGCAATGTTAATTATTGTAACTATCCTACTATCCTGTTTTGAAACTGTCTCATTGCTATTTGTTTTTCAATAAAATTAATGAAAAAAAATAAAGGCAAATTATGGAAAACATACAAAGAGAGGAGATAGGGAGACCTGGGGAAGCTATTTTTCTTTTTCTTTTTCAAATGTCTTATATTTGATTAATTTTGCTTTTGAGGAAAATGAAAATTATTTTATAAAACGTGACAAAGAGCTGAGTTCCACACTGATAATTCACATGCACATGAATATAGCATAAGCAAATCAAAAGCAGACAAATGCTTTCTAAAATAGGAAAGACTCTTGTCTAATCAAGAACAAGAGTCTTAAGAAATATTTCTCCTATGCTTGTGACTCTTTGGAATTTTTAAAATAAGTAAAATAAAATGAAATTATTTCAACTCTTTGTCCACTTTAAAATAACTTCTAACTAAACTTGCTTATATATTCCAAACTACAATTACTCTAACTCATGGGCTAAGTGCTTTTGGAACTACAATTCTTTTTTCAAAACTGAAATTGTTGAATCTGTCATTAATTCTCTTAATGCATTATTATGGGTGATGGGGCAAAGTGTACATATAATTATTGATTAAAAAACCTAATGTGGTTGCAACTGAAAGTTGCATAAAGAGTATGATTTTAAATGAAAGCTAGTATAATTTATCTGTCCAAAAATGTAATCTTGACATTACTAATTATTATATTCAAGATGTGGATATAGAGAAAAATAGTTCTTATTTTTATTGAGAATTTATCAGAGGTCAAATGTTGGTATAAAACATTTATACAAGCAAAAGTTCTTTCTATAACCCTGAAGTGAGTAATATCTTTGTCTCTATTTTACAGGTAAAGAAATTAAAGTGAAACGTAGTAATGTTGTGGAAGAATTTCTGACAGCTTTCAAATGGTGAAACGAGTTTTTAAACCAGTCATTAAAGTAGGGTCCCAGCCTCAAAATTAACTGCTCCATAGACTGCTTTTAAATAAAAAAGCTCTACTCACTGCTTACTGATGGATAGTCTAGAACAGACTTTAATATTTAACAGAAGTAATTCTGTATGTCACTTAAAATCTCCGATCTGACTCAGTAGATGTTAAGGAAACTTCATTTTTAATAAGTTCTCTGCTGTTACCGCCGTGGTTGGTCTACCTTTAGCCTTTGCAAATCAAGTTTCCTGAGGAACAACTAAAAACTACTCAGGATGATTTTATCATCATCTAGAAAGAAAAAAGCATTAATTCAAAATATACAGTACAATCCCACAAGAATCATGGTAGCGAAAGGCTGTGGGACTGATTCCATTGTAACCAAATTATGGCAGAGTTCCTAACTTAGGGTTAAAATAATAAATTAAAATAGGAAAACTGATAAGAGATAGGTGCTCTAGGATTTTGCAAGAACTGTGCTGATGATACTTCTGGTGGGAAGGGTATTTCAAACACTATGAGCATTTCGTTGATTGGTGAACATTCATCTTTGTTTCTTTCACAGAATAGAAAATATTTTATATTGGATTTCTAAAAACATATAAATGTATAAACAAAATAATAGATGAGAGCAGTCAAATAGCTCAGTGAATTAAAGTACCTGATTAGGGAGACACAGAGGCCAGGACTCTAACTCCTGGGCCTGTCATGCCAGCTCCACCCCTGGGGCATGCTGAAACAGAGATTGAGATTGGCGTGGTGGCACGAGCCTGTAATCCCAGCACTTGGGAAGCTGTAAACAGGAGGATCACTAAGAGTCTGCTCTATGCGGTGAGATACTGTATACTCTGTCCTAAATACAAATAATAATAATAATAATAGATCATATTATTTAGCATTTGAAATAAGTACATGCTAGGAATTGTTCTTGGATTATTAAATATATTTGTCCAGACCATTCACTTAGCCACAAATGAGAAACATCCTGCAAAACTTGGGGACAGGTAAAAGTTGACTGGGTAATTATTTTCAGTATAGTTCTTGATTTAGATTCTATGAAGTAGACTGTTAGCTACAATTTTAGTTGTAGAAGTTATCGTATACATTTTGTTCTAGTACAGAACATTTTGTTTCTCTTCTTATTGATTGTTAACTATTTTTCTGTCCATGTCTGGAATCTTACTCTTGTATAAATAATGTAGCTTTTCAAATGCTGTTTGAAGGAGGTATATTAATTTGACCATTATCTCGTTAATTCATAAATCAAAGAAATCTTTGACACAAGTTCATTTTATATTAGTAAGAGAGTTGTAATTTTTTTGTCTAAGTTATGGAGCTTATCCTTTGACAGCTTATATTATTTAAGCCTGGATTTATTATACTGGTTATCTTATCAACTAAATGAATAGAAGTCATGTATAACATCTGAGATCCTGACAATGGTTAATTACTAATTGAATAATAATTACAATTGCAGATTATATGGCACTAGATTAAATAACATTTTACATTTTAAACAACATTTAAAAAACGTTTTACAATTATCCCACAGAATTTATTAGATAGGTTTTTAGAATCAGAGGCAAAATATTGTGCAAGGTCTGCAGCTCCGACATCTGAAGTCGTAGTCCAGAGGAAAGCGCCTTCAGTGCTGAGACACTCATGCACCGTCTTCAGCTAACGTTTGGATGCAGAAGGTTTCACACTCAAGAAATAACAGGACTTGAACTTTTTCTCTACATCATTAGCCACACTGCTGTCATTCTGCATTTTGATTTTCTTTTGTAGATGCATTATCATTAATAACTTATTCCCCTTGTGATACTGATTGAGGATTGATTTTTTTTTTTTTATTTCAATATTTGGAGATCTCTGCAGGACAAATTCTTCAAAATAGCCCTTCCAGTGTTATTTAAATTTTTCTTGCCCACTGAGAAAAAACAATTTTTGATGTCTGTAGTGGGCAATTACTGTGTTTCCATTTGCTTTGCTCCTGCAGACAACACTGTAGAGCTCCCGTACATGAACTTGTAGGTGTCTGTGAGTTCATGTTCATAACAGACAGAATGTTCTGCCTTGCATGTGTGAAATGCTTTTCTATGTCCATCTACATGAAATTAAATTGTAGTGTAGCTTATACTGAAGAAATTATTTTCTCATTGATTTACAAAAAATGCTTGAGAAAGTAAAATATTCTCTAAATTTTCATAAAACAAAATAACTAATCCCTAAAACTTTAAATGTTCAACGTTTTAAGAGCAATACTTGTTATAGGAACTCCCAGCTTAGAAATGTTTTCAAAATGTGCCAGCATGTTCATTATATTAAATGTAGTTCCGTAGAACTCAATCTATATAAAGATTTTATGTACAGGTTTTGTTCTTTGTATTTTGTTGTTGTTCAAGTGATTTTCGTTTAGGTTATACTGGTGGAAGACTAGTATATTCATATTTATCTATTTCTTGTAACAAATTTTGCTTAGATGAAAGAGCTAATTAGTCTTGCCCTTTGAACTTATTGTACTGTTTATCTGATCAAGAAATTAAATAGAAGTCATATGTAACATTCAAGATTCTGATAAATTTTATTAAATGCAATTAAATAATAATCATGTTAAAAGTTTATATGGTATATGGCATAGATTTTTTTTGTCAGCTTAAACAATTTATAAGAATTTAAAGTAATTTAAAACCCAAGATTATTAAATTGAATTGATTTATGAGTACTGTTAGATACTACATAATTTATTAGTAGCACTGAATTACTGACTATAGATTATATTTATATGTTTTTGGGTCACTTGATGTGTTCTCCACAATAGTTTGATCTTTGCCTTTGTTAGGGAGCATGTTTGTTATTCACTTTTGTGAAAATATAAAAGGTGTATGTAGTTATGAAAAGTTTTGCTGTAGTTTTAAGCATTGCTAATCTGCCCAAATATGATTATGAGACTGGATGTGGTGGCACTCACCTATAATCCTAGCTCTTAGGAAGCAGTAAACAGGCAGATCACTATGAGTCTGATCTAGTAGTGAGACTCTGAACACCCTGTAGACCCTTCCTTAAAAATACCAAAAAAAATTTTTTTTTGATTGTGACACATTTCTTATCTGTTTCCCTCCCATTTTTCTCAAGGACGTATGTTAGTGACTTTTGCTAAGTTTATTCCTAAAACTGCTTCAAAGTATACTCAAAGCAACAGTGACAAAGACATAGAACTGCTGTTCCAAGATTATGAAGAAAATGTTGAAAGACAGTCAACAATTTTCCTAAAGCACATATTCAAATTGTCTTAAAATATACAAGTAATGAAAGACAGGACTTAAACAATCATAACAGATTGTGAGAGGTATCAGTGGAACAGATATTATTTTTATATTATAAAATTTATACAGTTTGCTATGTTCACAAATTACCACCAACTCTGTGACTTAACACATCCAAAATTTATTATCTTACAATTCTGGAGATCAGAAGTCCAAAATAACTTACTGAGCTAAAATAAAGTTGCCAGAAGAGCAACGCGACTTCTGGAGGTGCTGGAACAAGGTGCTTTAATTTGTATCTGCCAGCTTGCGAAGTCTACTCTCCGGTCCTTGGGCTACCGCTTCCTGAGGGGAAGGACAAACAACTTCCACTACTGTTCTGCTTCTCTCCCTCTTCTGCCTCTCTCTACTTCTCATTAGGAGATCAGAATTGAGTTGCTCCTACCTGGCTAATGGTGGGTTAGCAGCCCCCTTCAACCTTTTCAGTGTTTAAGAAAAACAACACACAGAACAAAACAACTCAGCAAAATCTTTATTTCCATGTCGAGTAACAAATAGCCTCAGCGACTGGGAAACACATTTTCTGGAGGGTGGAAGATTGCATTGTTTTTATCTAGTATAAATCGTAGGCCAAAAGTAAAACACAGAATACGTAAAAATCATGATGTACTAATTTCCAGTGATATCCAGTTACCTAGTTATATTCATCCTTTGGTGCATAAGACATTCCCATACAATTAGAGGCTGAAAACAACAGCTGTTTCTTATAATTTTCGTAGTCAGGAGTCTTGGGAATGTTCTAAATGGGCCCTTTGTTGCAGATATTTCCACAAGGCTTTAGTCAGAGCTCTAGCGAGGACGGCGGTCTCATCCCCAAATTCCACCTAGGCACATTCCACATCTAGTCTCACATACTTATAGATGAAATTAAGTTCCACGGAGGGTATGGGCCATAGTGTCCCTTAGGCTATTCAACAAGGGCTACTTTTAGATGCTTGTCACGTGGGCCTTCTTGACTGCTTATATCAACCAAGCATGCAAGTTGAAAAGACAAAAGAAGACTTCCAAATACAGAGATCGATATTGCTTAACACAGACATGACAGCTTTTCAACCCCGCTGCATCTTGTGAGAAGCAAGTTATTTAAGGGAAAGCTGTATGTGAGGTTGTGAATGACAGGAAACAGGGTGACCAGGCAAGAATTCAAAGTCTGCCTGCAAAACTGGCACTTTCTTCCCATTAATCCCACAGAGTATACCTCTATAACTTCAGAAATTTTATTTTCCTCCAGAAGACCAATTTGGATATTTTTATGTATTTTATGTCCTTCCTTACAGTGACACAATTTCCAGAATTTATAAAGTAAGCAAAATATATGTATAATAGTTGATCTAATGTCCTCTATTAATTGCATCATAAGGATAATTTCTTGTTCAGAAAATTTGGAGCTCACCTGAGTCTCATGATGTTGCAGTACAGGTTCTCCTATGTCCTGAGTCTTCGCTGACCTTGAAAGACTAGGGCCAAAATGTTGGCTGGCCTTGTGGCTCTTCTATTTCTCCAACTCTGACTTGTGATCTTAGGTTGTTAACCATCCAGAAGAAAAGCTGATTAGTGTCCTGCAGCATATGCCATTCACTTTGCCTCATCTGACTCAATTGATTTTACTTGTTGTACATTTCCTTTTGTATTTCTGCTTTTCGCTTGTTATACTAGGGAGACTATATGATATTTACACATGTGTGTCTGGTTTATTTCACTTATGAGTATATGTTCAAGTGGCATCCACTTCAGTATAAATGCTTCAAACTTATCATTCTTAATAGCTGAGTAATACTCCATTATA
>PVKA01026310.1:0-31874 GCA_004027165.1 Ctenomys sociabilis | reverse complement strand
AAAATTCCCAGTAGGGGGATAGCTGGCTTGAATGGGATTTCTAGTCCTATTCTTTTGAGGAGTCTCCATACTGACCTCCACAATGGTTGTACCAGTCTACATTCCCACCAGCAGTGGAGAAGTGTTCCCTTTCCCCACAACCTCTCCAACATTTGTTGTTGGTTGATTTCCTTATGATAGCCATTCTTTCTGGAGTGAGATGGTATCTCAGTGCTCTTTTTATTTGCATTTCACGGATGATTAGCGATGTGGAGCATTTTTTCATATATTTATTCGCTTGTTTAATTTCGTCCTCTGAGAAATGTGTATTCATCTAGATGCCCATTTCTGAATTGGGTCTTTAAATTTGAGGGCCCTGTTATATCTATGTTCTTTATATATTCTAGACAGTAGACCTCCGTCTGATTGCTTATTAGTTAGGATTTTTTCAAAATTTGTGGGCTGTCTGTTCACCCTGTTGACAATTTCTTTTGACATGCAGAGGCTCCTTAAGAAGAGTTGATCCCAGTTGTTGATTCTTTCAAGTGATTCCCGTGCGAATGTTTGTTCATGAACTCTTTACCTACCCCTATGTCTTCAAGAGTTCCTCCTACTTTCTCTTCCAGGAGATTGAGTGTTTCTGTTTTAATGTTTAGATCTTTACTCCATTTTGACTTTAACTTAGTGCATGGTGATAGAGCTGGGTCAAGTTTTAGTTTTTGGCATGTAGAAAGCCAGGCTTTCCATCACCATTTGTTAAAGAGGCTATCTTTCTTCCAGTGAGCTTGTGTAGCCCCTTTGTCGAAGATCAGATGGCTGAGTGTGACTGTAGATGCCTCTGCACCTTCTAATCTATTCCACTGATCCTCAGGTCTATTTTCTTGCCAATACCATGTTGATTTTATCACAGTGGCTTTGTAGTATAATTTTAAGTCAGGAATTGTGATGCCTCCTGCCTTGTCTTTATTGGCCAAGATTGCCTTTGCTATTCTAGGTCGTTTGTGGTTACAAATTTTAGGAATGATTTCTCTATCTCTGGGAGGTATGTTGGTGGAAGTTTGATAGGGATTGCATTAAATCTGTACAGCTATTTTGGGAGTATGGCCATCCTCACGATGTTGGTTCTTCCTATCCAGGAGCATGGAATATCTTTCCATTTTCTGAAATCCTCTATAATCTCTTTTCTTAGGGTGTTGTAATTTTCCGTGAAAAGTTCTTTGACTTCCTTGGTTAAGTGAATCCCAAGGTATTTCATTTTCCACGGTGCTATTGTAAAGGGTATTGTTTCTATTGTTTCCCTTTCAGTGAGCTCATTATCTGTGTAGAGGAATGCTATTGACGTTTGAGTGCTCATTTTGTATCCTGCTATGCTACTGAATTTCCCTATCAGTTCTAGTAGTTTCTTGTTGGAATGTTTGGGGTCTTCCAAGTAAAGTATCATGTCATCTGCAAATAGTGACAATTTAACTTCTTCTTTACCTATTCTTATTCCCTTTATTTCTCCCTCTTTTCTAATGGCTGTTTCTAAGGATACCAAGACTATATTGAATGGGAGGGGTGATAGAGGACATCCTTGTCTTGTACCTGATTTAAGTGCAAAAGATTTCAGTTTTTCCCCATTTAGGATTATATGAGCTTTTGGGTTGTCATAGATGGCTTTTATCAAGTTAAGATAGAGTCCATCTATTCCATTTATCTGTAGGACCTTGAACATGAATGAGTGTTGGACTTTGTCAAAGGCTTTCTCTGCATCAATTGAGATGATCATATGGTTTTTAGATTTCAGTCTATCAATATAGCATATTACATTTATAGATTTTCGAATATTGAACTATCCTTGCATCCCTGGGATGAATCCTACCTGGTCATGGTGTACAATCTTCTTGATGATTTGCTGTACTGTATTTGCCAGGATTTTGTGGAGTATTTTTGCGTCTATGTTCATGAGGGAGACTGGCCTGTAGCTCTCCTTTTTGGTTGTGTCCTTCCCTGGTTTTGAAATCAGTATTATACTTGCCTCCAGAAATGATTGTGGGAGGACTGTTTCCTTTTCAACTTTATTGAAGAGTTTGTGGAGTGTGGGGATTCTATCTTCTATAAATTTCTTGTAGAATTCAGCTGTGAATCCATCAGGACCTGGACTTTTCTTTGTCGGTAGGCTTTTTATTACGTTTCTTATTTCGTTGGCTGTTATCGCCTTATTGAGAGTTGTTATATCTTCTTGATTCAGTTTTGGTAATTTGTACCTTTCGAGGAATCTGTCCATTTCTTCTGTGTCTTCTATTCTTTGAGCGTAAAGGTTCTCGAAGTAACTATTGATAATCTTCTGAATTTCCGCTGGGTCTGTGGTGATTTCACCCTTTTCATTCCTTATTGCTTGTACTTGAATTTTCTTTTGCCTCTTTTGCATGAGGTTGGCTAGAGGCTTATCAATTTCATTTAGTTTGTCAACGAACCAACTTTTTGATTTGTGGATTCTTTGAACTGTTTTCTTCATCTCAATTGAATTAATTTCTGCTCTAATCTTTATGATTTCTTCCTGTGTTTGCGCTCTGGGTTTCGTTTGCTCTTCTTTTTCTAGTTGTTGGAGGTGCAACATTAGGGTGCTAATTTGTTCCCTTTCTGTTTTCCTAATGTGTGAGTTCATAGCTATGATTTTCCCTCTAAGAACTGCTTTCATCGCATCCCATAAATTCCAGTAAGTTGTGCTTGAATTTTCATTGGATTATAGATATTGTTGAATTTCTTGTTGAACTTCTTCTGCAACCCATTGATTGCTGAGTAGGCTGTTGTTTAGTTTCCATGAATTTAGTGGGTTTTTCTGGTTTCTTTTGTCATTCATTTCCAGTTTCATTGCATTGTGGTCAGATAGTATGCATGGGATAATTTCTATTTTCTTGCATATACTTAAGCATGACCTCTGGACTAGTATGTGGTCTATTTTGGAAAATGACCCCTGTGCAGCTGAAAAAAATGTGTATTCAGCTGTGGTTCGGTGGAACACTCAGTATATGTCCACCAGGTCCACTTGTTCCAAGCTCTGGTTCAGTTCTGCTACTTCCTTGCTAATTTTTTGTCTGGTTGACCTATCTTTTTGAGATAAGGGTGTGTTAAGGTCTCCTGTTAAGATTGTGTTCTCAGATATTAAGTTTTTCATGTCCCTTAAGATTTGCCTTACATAGTTGGGTCCTCCTGTGTTTGGTGCATAAATATTTATGAGTGTTACTTCTTGCGCTTGAGTTTTTCTCCTGACCAGTATATAGTGGCCTTCTTTGTGTCGTTTGATCATTCTTGGCTTGAAGTTGAGACTGTCTGAGAACAGAATTGCTACTCCTGCTTTCTTCTGAGGTGCTAGGGCATGTAGTATTGTTTTCTATCCTTTCACTTTGAGCCTATGAATGTCCTTTTGAATGAAGTGTGTTTCTTGTATACAGCGTATGGTTGGATTTTGTTTCCTAATCCACTGTGCCAGTCTATTTCTCTTAATTGGGGAATTGAGTCTGTTTACATTGATGATTATAATTGAAATGTGCTGACTTGTGTCTGTCATGATATCTACCTAGTGTTGTTTACTCCTTTGTAACCTGTGTTCAATTGTCTGACCTGTTTAGTGGGTTCCTTCCATTCTCATTCATGGAGTTCTGGTCATTGTGGTCTCTCTCTAGAACCTCTTTCAGCAGCCTGTGAAGGGCTGGCTTTGTCATCATGAAAAGCTTTAGTTGCTCTTTGTCGTGGAAGTATTTCACTTCTCCATCAAACTTGAAAGAGAGTTTTGCAGGGTATAATAGTCTAGGCTGGTATTTGTTTTTGTGTAGGACTTGAAGAACTCTGCTCCATGCTCTCCTAGCCTTCATTGTTTGTGTGAAGAAGTCGGCTGTAATTCTGATGGGTTTTCCTTTGAATGTGAGCTCCTTCTTCTCTCTAACAGCTTTCAGTATACTGTTTTTGTGTTGGATTTCTGGGATCTTAACTATTAGATGTCTTGGTGTGTTTCCACTTGGGTTGAAGTTATTTGGTGTTCTGTATGCTTCGGTGACCTGAATGTTTGGATTGCTTCCTCATATTTGGGAAGTTTTCTGCGATTACTTCTCCCCAAATTCTTTTTATGTCATTTGTATTGACTCCTTCATTCTCGTTGATACCAATTATTCTCACTTTGTTCATCCTGGAATCATCTTGCAGGTGATGGATTATTTTTTTCCTGCATTCTCGTTGTTTCTAAGAGATCCTTTCTCACCTTTTCACTAGCTGCTCCGGCACCTTCAAGACCGGAAACTCTGTCTTTGCTTTCACTCAGACAGTTTTGTAGACTCGTGATTGATAGTTTTAGTTCTTCTATATCTCTTTGACTGTGTTTCATGTGTTCTATTTCTTTTCTGTATTGCTCATTCAAGGAATCCATCTTATTTCTGATCTACTCATTTTTTTTACCCATGTCTTCTTTAGAGGTAGTTATTAATTCTTTTTCTGCAGTGTTTCTTCCAAGTTGGGTTTCCTCTGTATATTTCTGGACTTGTTTCTGTATTTCAGATGCTATGACTTCAAAGAATTCTTTTTTTTCAAAGAATTCTTTTTTGATTTCAGAACTTATTTCTGCTTTGAGTTCCTCATGATCTTTCTGCTGTTGTTTCTTTGCTTCAGATGCTGTTAATTCATTCATTTCACCTGGAATAGTGCTCTCTGCACTTGTTCTTGGTGAGCATAGTTTTTCCACCCAATGTTTCTGGAATTCATTCTTTATTTCAGATACTATGCATTCAGATATTTCTTTTTTAATTTGGGGAATTACTTCTCATTTTATTTCCTCTATAGCTCTCTGCTGTTGTTCCTTTGCTGCTGTATCTGTTAATTCATTCATTGCAGCTGAGCTAGTGTCCTCTGCCCTTACTGGTGGACTCGAGGTCTGGGATTGTGTTTTTCCCCTTGTCTTTGTCATTTTGTATAGCACTGACCTTTGGCCTTTGGCATAGAGCTTTGGTGCAACTATAACCTTAGCTTGTTATGACATTCGCGTGCCAGTCTATTAAGTTTGAGATTATCCAGGTATGCCTATCCTGGATCTAGCTGTTGTGTTCAGTTCCTTTTTGCTGCTGCTCCTGTTGTTCCCGTCTGTTGGTTCCCTGTTCAGGTGGGCACAAACCGAACTGGGATGCAGAGCAAGTAATGAAAATTCCCACTGTCTTGGCTGGCTTTGGGGCGAGGATCCGGAAAATTGCCGGGGTCAGCCCTCCTGTGTCAGGCAGGTCGCTCTCTAGGTGGGCGGGCCTGGGCTTTGGTGGGTCTTCTGGGCTCACAAAAGCATAGTGGATGATCTTATTCACCGAGTAGGCTGTGCTGGGTTGGCCAGCCTGAGCTGGGTCCAGGTCTACAGGCTGGAACCCGAGAAGGCTGGCAAAGGTCCCTCCAGTGCAGCGGGCCTGGAGCCCTCACTCACAGGCCAGGCTGCGCTGGGTTTCTGGCCCTGGCGTGTTTCCGGGGATTGCTGAGAAATGTCCCTCCGGCGGGGCAGGCTTGGAGTTCTCACTCCAGGCCAACCTGCACTGGGTCTGGGCCTGTGGGGTGGGACCGGTAATCATCTGGAAATGTTTCTCTGGCACAGTGTGCCTGGAGCTCTCACCGGGCCACAGGGGGTGGGGGGCAGGGAATCCCTGGGAAATGTCTCTCGGGCACGGCGGGCCTGGAATTCTACACTCACTGAACTTTGCTGTCCAGAGAATCGGGGAAATTCCCACTCATTCAGCGGGCTTTAGGGCAGGGGATCCGGGGAGGTGTTGGTGAGTGGGTCCTGAGGTTTCAGGCCGGTCACTGGCTTGGAGTGGTTGGGGGCAGGGATCCGGGTAGCGCGCATGGGAAGAAGCCAATGGCTCTCCCTCAGACTCACCACCCTCTCACTGATCTGGGAAGCCTGGTGAGTCGTGCAAATTCCCACTCCCTGGGAGAGCTTGGGGCGGGATCCAGGAGGCCGCTGGAGTCAGCCGCTGTCTCAGGCCGTGGGTCTCGCTGTCTCCGGAGGTCTCTGGGGCTGGGTGGGCGCGGGCGGGATCCAGGAGGATGGCGGAGTCGGCCGCGCTGTCTCGGGCCGGTCTCTGGGGCTGGGCGGGTGTGTGCGGGATCAAGGAGGATCGATGCTGGGCATCTTACGCTGCATTGGCATGCATACCTCATCACAAGTACCTGGAAAACAGTAAACAAAAGCCCAGTGCCTGAGCCCAAACGTGTAGCATCATAAATAATTTTAGCCTGCTGGGCATGGTGGTGCACACCTGTAAGCCCAGCCCTCGGGAGGCTGAGGCAGGAGGATAGCCACAAAATTGGGAGCCAGCCTGAGCTACACAGTGAGTTCAAGGCCAGCCTCAATGGTATACTGAGACCATGTCTGAAAAACCAAAATAATATTAAGTCAGGAAGTAATTAGCATGCTGAGATTTCTTTTCGGTTTTGCACCGTTGAAGACCTATATGGGTGGGAAATGAATACATTTGATACACCATGAGGTCAGCGATAAGGACTGTCATAAACCAGGTTGGACCTGCTTAAAGAGGCAGCTCTGAACCGCTTCTTGTTCAATGGCCAGGCTAGGAGTCCCTGTTAGTGATGCAGAAGGACTCATGTCAGCTTCAGAAAGGAGAATTAAAACCCTTATCTGGAAGCACCAGCCGTGGAGAGGAGAGCTGGGGTTTTGGGAGGGTGTTTTGGGGTTGTTACATTCTTAGCTTTCTCTAGCTGCCAACTGACTTTCCAAATAACCTTGAATGGCAAAGTTATCTTAGTAACAGCAGAATGAAGAGCATGTCAAGCCTGTAAATAGAGTTTGATAAGTTGTGATCCACAAGAAATGTTTTAGGCATATCAGCTGAACAGAAATACCCACTTACGTTGGAGGTCAAAGAAATCTGTCAATTTCTGTTTCCCTAGGTCTAAATGTTTTAATCCCCCTTTCAAGCTGCTCCTGTGACTGAGTTTTTAAAGATTAGAAATTAAATTTCTTGTTTATACCTAATGGGATTTCAGAGGCAGTAAAAGTGAGGCTTTAGTGTGTGGCCTCCTTCAAAATTTTTTATTCAGCTCTCCATGAACAATTTAAAACCAGCCTAAACACCAAAACCAAAACCAAAAGACAAAACAAAAAAAGTAAAAGGTGTTGTTGAGCTTAAACAAAGGAAGTTCTCTAGACTCCAAAAACATATTGATGGATGTTGCTTTGTTCCTGATGAATCTGTCTTAGTTTGCTACAGGTTATTGGCTTGACTTTTGCCCCTTGTAGCCCTTCCTTTCTGCACAATAGTCCCAACTGGCGTATAGTGTTACAGCATAGAACTCCCATGTAGGGCCTTAACTCTGGGGTGGGCAGAGCAATTTTTGGCAGTGAAAGGGGGCACACAATCAGAGAGTGAAGAGCTTGGGCATAAGGGACCTCCTGTCACCTGCACTTCCTTGCAGGTACTTATCAAATGCACAAACAATTTGGAAATCAAACAACTCAAATTCATGCCATGGGTTGACACATTCAGGCTAAATATCCCTTCTGAAAACAAGGAGAGAAGAATTTTGAGAAGACAACACTAAAGTGTATGTACTAGAATCTGAGAAATTTGTGAGTCCACTGTAACTGACAGGAGGGTGGCTGGGAGTCCAGTGCTTTGCACTGGGACATCCCCCAAACAGGAGTAGGGACCCATGTATTCTCTGTCGAGGTGGCTTGGCCACTTCAGAGAAAGTTTTTCCAAAAGATTTGGCAGGCATTCTCACCTCAGTGTCTGAGGAAGCCCATGACAGAGCCTGGCCCCGCAAGACCCCCTGGGCATCTGAGGTGGGCATACACTTCCAGGGCATGCCAGGGGAAAGCAAGGGTTGACCTTACTGGTCCTGGGATGCTCTGCTCAGTGGATCGTCAGTGGGAAATTCCAAATAACCTCCTGGAACTCATAATGAAGAGGGAGAAAGAGAGAAAGAGAGTGAGTAGGGGAGGGAAGCCCCACTGGAAAGTGTTAGGGCCACAGAATGAAGAGGTGGGGGAATACCAGAGTAGTCCTTTTGGCTGCTTCCCACATGGGCCACCAAATATTAGGAAAAAGGGGAAAAACAGAGGTATAAGCCCTATAGAACAGGTTTATTTCAGAACAAACCTGAGAGGGACTGCTCTACACTAGAGACCAGACCAACCAGTCACTCTCACGCAGGTTATAAGCCTGTGAGTCTGATCTAGTAATAAGGCTCTGGCCCTGTAGTTCCTTCCTTAAAATACAAAAAAAAAAAAAAAAAAAAAAAAAAAAATCTTGCCATTTTTTAGTGGAGTTTTTGGGGTGTTCTATGTAGAGTAGCGTGTTACCAGGAAATAATACTAATTGAACTTCCTACTTTCTTATCTGTATTCATTTTATTTTTGTGTCTTTTCTAATTGCTTTATGTAGTGGACTGACAACTTTCGATTAAACTGTAATACCCTTTTGACCTGAACCAGCATTGTGCTGGGTGTGGGGGGCTCACTTGAGGATTTTTGCCAGAAGCATTAAATTCAGAATGGAGAAGAAGAGAAAATGTTGGAATCTTTTGGAGGTATTGATTTTCCTTGAGCTGCTGTTGGTTCTCTTGGAGGGCCTTATCATGCTGTGCTTCATGATTAACTATCTGCTCTTCTCATTGAGTGAGCTCAGGACATTGATGTCAATGAGAATCGCTATGGTTCACTTTTGCAGAGCTCTAGTTCTTTCTTGGAGTCTCACTTTCTGTTTATGGAGGGGAAGATGGTGCTGTGCTCAGTCTACTTAAGAAGGTGGTAAACTTGCTTTGCTGATAAGAGCCTAGTTGATCTCACCATCAGAGGATCTCAGGACCTCACTGTCACTAAGGGTCACTGCGGTAACTTGCTGTAGAGCACTGCTTCTTACTTTGAGCATCACTTCCTGTCTCCAGAGAAGGTCCCTCAGCCTGCTAGTACAGATCCTTTATCTTGCTGGCACAGAATTTGTAGCTTCCACTACTGATGTTTGGGCCTTCCCAGTGCATATCTGTGAAGTGGGCCTGCATGAGGCATTGTCATGGGCTCTAGGCCTGCATTTGGACTTATGGGGGGCATTACTTTGGGCTCTAGGTCTTCAGCTGGACACATGCTGAACATTTCCATGGGATCTAGGCTCTCATTTGGAGTCCTTAGTCTAGTGTATGGACAGATTCCCTGCACTGCTTTTGTATATAACTCTTTGGGTAACTATTATAAGATAATCTTACAAACTATGTCTCCTGTATTATTTTCCCTTATAAATCCCTGACTACAGCACTCTAATTAATGTTTCCAGGACTGTGATGAATAAGAATGGACACCGTGGGCATTTTTTTTTTTTCTTATTTTAGAAAAACAGCTTTCAATTTTTGTCCATTTAGTATATCATTGTCTATTGGTTTGTCATAGACAGGCTTTTGTCAAATTGAGATAAAGACCATCTATTCCAGTTTTCTATAGGGATTTTATCATGAATCGATGATGGACTTTGTCAAAATCCTTTTCTGCATTTCTTGATTTGATCATATGATTTTTTGTCATTCCCTCTATTAATATGGTGTATTAAATTTATTGACTTACATATGTTGAGCCATCCCTGCATCTCTGGGATGAAATCAATTTGATGATGGTGAGTAAGCTTGATGATGTGCTGAACTGTTTTGTCAGTATTTTATTGACTATTTTTGTATCTATGTTCATTAGGGGGATTGGCCTATACTTCTGTTTTATGATTGGGTCTTTCTCTGCTTTTGTTATTAGGGTAATGCTTGCTTCCAGCAATGAATTTGGGAATATTGTTTTCATATCAATTTCATTAGAGAATATCAGAAGTACTGGTGTTGGGGCCAGGGAGATAACTCAGGAGAGTAAGGGCTTGCCTGGCAAGCGCAAGGGCCTGAGTGCAATCCCTGATTCTACCAAAAAGAAAGAAGAAGAAGAAGAAGAAGAAGAAGAAGAAGAAGAAGAAGAAGAAGAAGAAGAAGAAGAAGAAGAGGAAGAGGAAGAGGAAGAGGAAGAGGAAGAAGAAGAAAGAAGAAGAAGAAGAGGAAGAAGAAGAAGAAGAAGAAGAAGAGGAAGAAGAAGAAGAAGAAGAAGAAGAAGAGGAAGAGGAAGAGGAAGAGGAAGAGGAAGAAGAAGAAGAAGAAGAAGAAGAACAAGAAGAAGAAGAAGAACAAGAAGAAGAAGAAGAAGAAGAAGAAGAAGAAGAAGTACTAGTGTGAGGTCTTCTCTAAATGTCTTGTAGAATTCAGAAGTGAGTCCTTCAGGACCTGGCTTTTCTTTGTTGGTAGGGTTTTTTTTTATTTTATAGTATAAAAATGTTTTAAAAATTAGATATGATATAAAATTTCATTAAACAAAGTAATAGAAATTTGACAGTGATTATTGTTGTATTGCATAATGTGATCTTCAAATTAGTTGTTTAGGTACCAGATATAAATCTGAAAAACTGGTTTTAAAAAGTTATAACAAATTAGAAAGAAAAAATAAAAAATTTAAAACTTTAAGCATTAACTTCTTCCTTTAATAGACCACCAGAAATCAGCAGTACTATTATCCAAACTATCTTGTATCTATACATAAATATATCTTTTCCACTTCTTCTGTGCCTTTCCTTCCCATTAAACAGATTCCTTCGCTTTCACAGTATCTATTGATTGTACTTTTCATATTTTATTTACTCTTTCAGGTTCTGATATTATATTGGTGATTGTAAAACCTACCTGTACTTACTGGGCCTCATGGACCTATGTCTTATACATTCACCACATGCATGAAAGCATTGCAGCAGGAGGCAGGGATGTAAAGTTTTCTCTGATCCTACCAGGAAGGTGGGGGTTTAATTCCCTCAACACTATCTACAGGGCTACACATAGAATGAATTGAAGGCTCCCAGTTAAGATACTAAAGTGAAAGTAAAACAACACCTATGAGTGGTAATACAGAAAATTTTTTATTTACTTTAATTTTTATTCTAAATAGATAGAATAAACCTACATAATTTCAAGATAATGGGAGGGAAACAATGATTGATACATTCTGCATTATTATCTTTAGTTACGAAGAGTACAAATTGTTCGCATTTAATTGTCCAAACAATATCAGCACAAACCTTTCTTCTCAATGAACCAAGAGGAGTTAATTGTATAACTATTCTAAAAAAAAAAACTATATATATATATATATATATATATATATATATATATATATATGCATTCTTTTCCCTTGCTTGTTTTCTCTGTTCCCTGATCTGACTTTCTCCTTTCTTTTGAAGTTTCCTCCCATTTTACAATATCTATTGTGTGTTTTGGATCTTATTTACCCGTTCAACTTCTCACACTAGGGAAACAATATGATGTTCACACATGTGCATCTGGTTTATTTCACTTACGAGTATGGCCTCCAGTTTCACCAATTTACCTATAAAAGTCTCCAGTTTCTCTTCTTTATGGCTGAGTAGTTGTCCATTGTATAAAAAAGACAACATCTTTATATCAATTCCTCCACTGATGGGCATTTGGGTTGTTTCCAAGATGCAGCTATTGCAGATTGTGCTGCTGTAAACATGGGTGCACATGCATCACCATGGTATGATGCTTCTATTTATTCTCAGAAAATACCCAGAAAGGGAATAGCTGGATCAAATGAGACCTCCAATGCTAGTCTTTAGAGGAACCTCCACACTAGTTCCACCAGTCTACATCCTCACAGGGATAGGGTTCCTTTTTCCTGACAGCCCCTGCAGCATTTTTTATTGGTTGATTTCTTCATAATAGCCTTTCTTTCTGGGGTGAGATGGAATCTCAGTGTTGTTTTAATTTGCATCTCTCAAATGACCAGTGATGTTGAACATTTTTTCATATATTTATTTGCTATTTGTATTTCTTCATCTGAGAAGTGTGTATTCATCTCAGATGACTCTCTTTTGTGGCTGACTGAGCCCATTCTGGGGGCAGGGTTAGTGCAGCATGTGGTGCAGAGGATTGAACTGTGGTCCCTGCACACTTACCTATGCTTGCCTAAAGAGGGGCTTTAGCCCACTGAGCTATCTCATTGGCCCCATCAGACACCCATTTTTGGATTGGGTCTTTAAATTTGTAAGATCTCTTTCCTTTTGAGTTCTTTAACTGTTCTCGATGGTAATCCTTTGAGAAACAGCTTGAAAATATTCTTTTTCCACATTGTTGTTTGTCTCTTCCTCTCTTGGTGGTTTCTGTTGCTGTGCAAAACCTTTTCAATAAGATGTGATTCCAGTTGATGATTCCTTCTAATAGTTCCTGTGTGACTGTGGTTTTATTTATAGTCTTTGCCCACACCAATGTCTTCAAGGGTTTTGCCTGTTCTGTCTTCCAGAATGTTATGTATTGTATTTAGTTGTCACCCCAAAGCTTCATGTAAATCATGGGCAGTCACCACTTGAGGAGCCACACATGCACAAAGGTGAGGGGTGTGGGCTGCAGAACCAGAAAGGCACAAAACCTTAAACTGACAGCATGTGCCTTTCCCCCTCCTCCCCCACCCCCATCCCAGCCTGGTGGAGTAGGGCAGCAGTTTCTGTGATTGAAGCAGTCTGCGATTAAGGCTCTGAGGTCTTGCTATGTAATTCAGGCTGTTTTAGACTATGAAACCTCCAGTAACTGTAAACTAAATCAACATTTCCTTCCCTCATTTCAAATGTTGAGTATTTGTCCCAGCTACTAGAGAAGAGTAACTAATACACAGCAGATTTGATGTTTCTAGTTGAATGTTCAGATCTTTGATCCATTTCCCATTTAGTTTAGTGCACGATGAAAGATAAGGGTCCAATTTTTAATCTTTGGGATATGCAGAGTCAGTTTTTCTAGCATCATTCATGAAAGAGTCTATCTTTATTCCAGTGAATGTGTTTGGCAACTCTGTCAAAGATAAGGTGGCTAAATAGGCCTGGAGTTGTTTCTGCTTCTTCTAACCTGCTCCACTGATCTTTGGGTCTGTTCTTTGTTTGTTTTGGTTTTCTCATTTGTTTTGTTTTGCTAGTGCTATGCTATTTTCATCACATTGGCTTTGTAGTATAATTTAAGGTTGGGGATTGTGATGTCCCCTGCCTTGCCTTTGTGCCCAGAATTGTCTTTGCTATCCTAGGGCTCTTCTCACTCCAAATGGATTTTAAGACTTTTTTTCTCTAATTCTGTGAGGTATGCTGTTTGAATTTTGATCAGCATTGATTATATCTGTACAACACTTTCAGAAGTATGACCATTTTCCAGTGTATTGCCTCTTCCTAAACAAGGGCAAGAGATATCTTTCCTTTTTCCAATATCCTCTTCATTTTTTTTTAGAGCACTGCAGTTTTCAATGTAGATGTCTTTCACATCTTTTATTAGATTGATTGCTATATATTTTGTTTTTGGGGGTGCTATTGTGAAACGTGTTTTTCCCCTAGTTTTTCTCTCAGTGAGTCTGTTGTTCATGTACAGGAAGGGTATTGATTTTCAAAGCTGCCTATGTATCCAGCAATAGTACTTCCATCTACTTTTTAAATCTATCCATTTTGGGGCTAGGGCGATGGCTCAGTGGAATAAGTGCTTCCCTGGCAAGCGCAAGGGCCTGACTTCAATCCCTGGTTCCGCCTAAATAAATAAATAAATAAATAAATAAGTCTAGCCATTTTATGTGGAATTTTTGGGATCTTCTGTGTAGAGTAACATATCATCAGCAAATAATGGTAATTGAACTCCTTACCTTCTTATCTGTACTCATTTTCTTTCTTTTTTTACTAAATTATTGTATACTAAATTTATTCACATTTCAATGTCAGTTCTAAATTCTCCAGAAGCAATATACAAAGACTGACTTCAAATTTTCAGGCACTGCAATAATCCTTGGTACTGAAACCTCCATTATCCAGGATTTTTTCTGGAAATAAAGAAACAGAATCATGCATATAATAATGCAGAATCATTCATGAGATTATGTACACAAATGAATGAGAGGTGAGTCAGAAAATCCTGAGTACCAATGGTGCAGTTTCAGTCTGAAGGCTTGCACACATGAGGCCCTGGTAGAGCTGATATCTGTTTTTCAGTCTGAAGGCAGAAAATACTTAATGTGTCATTTTGAATGTCCTCAGGATGAAGGAATTCCTCCTTTGTGGAAGATGACCAGCCTTTTGATTCTGTTTAGTTAATTTGCTGATTGGTTAAAGCCAACACACAGTAGAGAGAACTTAGACTATTGATTTAAATGTTCACATTACCCAAAGAGGCATCACAGAAGACCTAGAATAATGTCTGTATCAAATGACTTCCTCAGCAACAGTACCCAAGGCTGTTCAGTTTTTAGCATTCTTGCCATTGTTTGTTTTCTGTATGATGTGATGTCTCATTGTGCTTTGGATGTACACTACTTTGTGTGAGGATGATGTACAGCATTTTTGCTATGTTTCCTGGACATTTGTGCACATCTTTGAAGAATAATAAATTCAAATTCTTTATCCATATTTTAACTGGATTAGATTTTTGTTATTATTGAGTAGTAGAAATTCTACACATATTTTGGACATCATCCCTTTGTCAGGTATATGATCTTCCATTACATAGGTTGTCTTCTTACTTTGTTAAAATGTTCTTGTATTTGTGTTTCAAAATAGCTTTCTGGTAGAGAGATCACCAAGATGGCAGAGTGGTATGCAGCAGAGAAAGAGCTTCTTAGAGAGTCGCTATCCAGACACTGGAATATAGCAATGTCAGGAAGACAAGAAGGAGGAAAGTGGGTCTCCTGGACCAAGGAAGGACCTGAGGAGTGAAATGAATCCCACAGACAAAGTGAAGGGAGAAACTTCAACAAAGAAAAAGGAGGTAATTGGTGGCACCTTCTCCCTGAGGTGCCATTCATTACATTAGAGGAGTGATTTAAGCATGTAGACACACGGCAACTGATGGCGATCCCAGCGGCCTGCACAGAAAGATGCAGTTGTGGAAGGGAGTAGACTTGGAGGATTGCACTAGCTGGCCATGAGTGCTGAGGGCTTAGTCATCCTGATCAAGAAGGCAATTGCCTAGGAGCCATCTTAGAGAGGAGCCAACTGAGCTGGGTCTATATAGTGGCTCCAGCCCATGGAAGGTGAAACGACAACTGCATGCAAGTAAGTCTAATCTCAGCCAGAAGGTACAGGCTTCTTGAGATTATTCACTATCTCACCTCAAAACTGCTGCTGGTATGCTGGGATATATCAGCATGGATCTGCACTCTGTCTCCACATATCTACCAGTGACAGCAGAGCCAAACCTGGAAGTGGACTTTGAAAACTGTTTCTCTTCCTCATGTTTGTTTCTGTTATGGTTTTGTTTTTGTTTTTCTTTCCTTTTAATATTGTTTTTATATAAGTGTGAATGTGGCTTTTAGCTGCTTGGTGGTAGTGGTTCTGTTCTTTTTATCACTCTCTTCTCTCTTTACCTCTAGTCTTCTGCACCAGTTTCCCAAAGTTAGTGTGATTGCTTTTTGCCCTCCAGCCTTACTTTTAATCACTTCTTCTACTTCTCTACTTTCTCCCTAACCCATTTTGAATTTTAACCCCTGTGTGCAAAATTGACATAGTAAGGATTTTTATTCTATATATAATTTTCTGGTATGTCTTAGGTTTTGTTATGCAACCACAAATCTACTTAACATGGTTAAAAGTGGCAAATTAATTGTAGCTCCATTTTTTCATTTTCTAGGCTATTTAATGCTACTGTCATTACTAAGGATACCACTATAGCCAAAAGTGATATAAGTGTTCTAAACAGCTCTTCTTCCTGGTACTCCAAGACTGAGATTGATTAAGAGTCACAGAAAATACTATGACATGGTATCAAAGAATCAGGGGCTGGGCAAAATGGCCAGCAATTTCTCGTCACTAGTAAATTGAAGAGATAGGATTTTACCATAGACTCTAGAGTCCCCAAATCAGCTACACCTATAAGATAATTCAGAGCAATAGTCATTTCCAATGTTTCTAAATACCAGCAATAATGCAACTCACCATCAGAAATTTACAATAATCATCTCAGGGATTAAACTAAAGAAAGAAGATAAATTGAGAAGACACTTAAGAAAGATGCAACATCAGATATTGAGTTCACCAAAGGTAAACCCAGAGGGCACTGAGGTGGCATGGTACAAAAGTCATCTGCCCACTTTTTCTGAAGTGGTAACAACAAATCAGTTGAACGGAGCCTTGGGGGGGGGAATAAAATGAGAAATAATCTCTCAGATAACTGTAGAGATTGTGTCCACAGTGAAAACCTTTGCTTAGTAACCCTAGAGCAGGCACACGAATAAAGATTAAGAAAATTATGGGAGCTATGAGGGCTCAGCATAGGAAAGAAATGGAATCCATAATGCAGATTCAAGCAGATATCCAGGAGGATAAAAATTCCACGGAAAGTGTCTACTACAACAGTTTAAGCCAACATGAAGGCAGAATCTCAGAAACAGAAAACAGGATTGTGGTCAGTGATAAAGAAAAGAAATATTTCTTAAAAATAGCAAGAGAACACAAGAAATCAATACAGCAGCTACTAGTTGATGCAAATAAGAAAAGCCTAAAATTAATTGGAGTCAATGAAAAAGGAGATAGCACAAATGTTAAAAGAACTATTCACAGATGTCATGGCAGAAAACTTCACTGGTAGAGAAAAAAATTTGACACACCGATAATGGCAGCATATAGATCTTGAATTAGCTATGATTTAAAAAAAAAATCTCAGGGCCGCCCAGATAGCTCAGCAGATTAAAGCACCTACGTAGGCAGAGTGCAGTGGCTGGGGTTCAATCCCTGGCATGACATGTTGGCCCCATTCCCTGGGAGTGCTGAGATGGCCACTGAGACTGGGTGTGGTGGTACACACCTGCAATCCCAGTGCTTGAAAGACTAGAAACAGGAGGATCACTATGAGTCCAATCTGTGTAGTGAGACCCCATAGACCCTATGGACCCTGTACTACATAAAAAAATCTCCACTTAGGCATATCATTGTCAAACTTCCACAAATTCAGCATAAGAACAGAACATTAAAAGCTGTTAGAGAAAAGAAACCAATACTTTACAAAAGAAAGCCCCCTTAAAATCAACTTCTCATCACAAACTTTCAGATCAAGGAGAGCCTGGAATGAAGTATTTCAAGTCCTAAAGGAAAACAAACTTAACCCATACTGAGGTATCCCACAAAGCAATCTTTCCAAACTGATGAAGAAATAAGTTAATTCCATGACAAAGAACATCTGAGTAAATTTATGAGCACCAAATCAGAACTCCAACATGTCTTGAAGGACATTCTAGAAAGAGATAACAAGAACTACAACTCCATAAGGTCCAACAAAAAATCCACTAGGTAAGGAAAATAATCCAACCGAGAGAGGGACAAAACTGAAGAGAAGCCAATAGGTAAATAACAATATAAGGATAAGTCATACATATCAGTTATAATCATCAATGTTAATAGTCTCAGTTGACCAGTCAAAAGATACAGCTTGGAAAAATGGATAAAGACACTAGATACAGCAACATGTTGCATAAACGAAACATTTTTGGGAGGACAGGAGAGCGGAGGAAATGAGACAACCTTTTCCGCCCGCAGAGTCGTGCTTCTCCAGCATGGGAAAGTCTGGGTTCTGCACCCTGTGAGCGTCAAGGCCAGGACCCCATACCCCCAGCTCTCCCAGACTCTGGCAGCCTGAGCCCAGGTGGTGCTGTTAGCGTCCTCCCCTGGGTGATCAGCTCGAGTCCCCAGCTTGGCTCCAGAGCCCCCAGAAGTGCACTCCCATGTCCCGGCAAAGAAGCCACCTGGAGCCAACCAAGTTTAGAGTCTTTCACTGGCTGAAATCAACACTATCAGGGATGACCTGCCCTTACCAGCTAATTCTCTGCTCCTGACAGCACATCTGACTCCAGGAGGAGAGAGAGAGAGCCAGGCTGGTGCCACTGATGCAAGATCCCCCTCGGGATGTCCCATGAGGCTGCCCCTCAGCTCCACCACAGAGCCAGTAATCGCAGAGCTCACAGAGATGAATTTGCTCAGCAGCATCCTCACAACCTATTCTTTGTGTCCACGGAACTGGGAACTGAACTCAGGTCCTTGAGCTTACCAAGCAAGCGCTTATTCTACTGAGGTATCTCCCCAACCCTGAATTGGAGAAATTAGTTTCAAGTTTTTAACTGTATAAAACCATGAACAAGCAACTCTGTACTTCGTCTCCGGCATGTGCATCCGACTGGGCGTGACCCTGGCTGCTCTGGTGATGTGGATCTCTCATCACACAGACTGCAGGCGAGGTCCCTGCAGGAAGTTCCTGCAGAATGGTGAGAACGGCAGCGACAGCTCGGAGGACACCTCAGACACCACATGGGACAGGTCAGTGAGGAGACATAGCCGCTTTGAAAGGACTTTGAACAAGAATGTGCTCATGTCGGTGGAGGAGATGGAGTGAGCCCAGCGGCTGGAGGAGCGAGAACGCATCATCAGAGATCTGGATGAATGGCCAGCCCGAGGTGCCCTGCATACACAGCATGAACCGCTACTACTAGGAGTGCAGGGGCACAACCCTTCCCTCGCACCCCTAGAAGCAGCCTGAAAAGGGGAAAGTCTGAAGGGGTGGTGGGGACAAGGAACTGAACCCAGCTCTGCTAGTATTTTGGCGACAGAGAAAAGCGGGACTCGTCAGCCTTCTATCCAGCACTGATTTCTCCTTTTGACTTTATCTGTGGAGTAGAAGAAAAACCAGGTTGGTTCATCAACCTTTGTTTCCAGGGCTTGGAATGGTGCTGAAACCCAGTCTCCAACATTGTGAATGGAGATTTGAGAAATAGGACTATACTTTCTCCATTTCTGAGGATCTCAGAAGTTTCTGCAGACTTCACTGCTATTCCTTTACAAAAGGAAAGATTCTCATAGTATGAGAGCTGGAGGTGTCAGCGTGACTTTGACCCAGGAAATGCAATTGTCTGAGTGACTCCTGCTGTGGAGGTGATTCTGATCTAGATAGCATGATCCATGCTTATTATTTAAGTTCAATTTTTTAGAAAAAATTCTGTTGCAATGGCAACCTCTCCATTTTAACTGGCACCTCAGGGATTAAAATCCTATTTTTTAGTGTAGTCCCCACCTCATTCATAAAATGAATGGAATTATTATATTACAGGAGATGTGTCAGTGGACTAGAAAATTGTCAATAATCTCAGAGGGTGAAAGGTTTTTATTTTAAATAGTTTATTATATATATATATATAGATAGATAGATAGATAGATAGATAGATATAGATATAGATATAGATATAGATATAGATATAGATATAGATATAGATATATAGTCATGCACATTTGAAAATGCTGTATAAGAATAAAAGATGTGTATCATCCCCTTTTGGAGAGAAGAAAACTACATTATCATTCCAAATAATCATAATTTCAAACCCTTTTTTAAAAGGATATCCAAGAAACAAATAGATGAGAGGTGAGAGTTAAAATGAAAATAAGACAGGATTTTAAAAGACGCCACATAAAAAACATTTTTATTTCAAAAAGAAATTCATAGACTGAAAGCCAAAGGAACAAAACAAGTCCCTGTGACAGGAATCCAGAAGAAATCAGGGGTAGCTAGTATATTTGCAGACAAAGTAGATTTCAACCCAAGACTCACAAAGAGAGACAAAACATGTGACTACATCCTTGTAAAGGAAACAATTGAATAGGAAGAGATAACAGTCTTAAATATATATGCAACAAATACCAGCGCACCAAACTATATAAAACAAATATTAATACTCTGGTTTCTCTTCAGATCATATAAATCTTTCTCCTTTTACTAAAACAAATATTAACAGACATAAAAAATCAAACAAACACTAACAAAATTGTATTTTGGGCTATCAATAGCCCATCATCACAAAATGACAGATAGGGCCAGAGAGATAGCTCAGTGTCTAGATAGTTTAGCAGCTGAAGTGCCTACCTGGTAAGCACAAGGTCATGAGTTCAAACCCTGACAGACCCCACCCTGCAAAAGACAGATAAACTAGACAAAGGAGCAAAAAAATAAATTTTAGAACTAAAATAAACTTTTGAACAAACTAACTTAGATGTCTACAGTGTTCCACATCATAACATCAGGATACCCATTCTTCTCATGTGCACAAGGATCTGTCTCCAAAATAGGCCATGTACTAGCTCATAGAACACATTTAAGTAAATGGAAAGGAACTGAAATTATCCTATGTTTATTAGCAGATCACAGTGCAATAAATTTGGAAATTGTGGACAAAGGAAAACATAAGAACTTAATAAAAATGGAAATTAAATGGAACTCTCTGGTCAGGGAGATGGCTCAGTGGAATAAACGTTTCCCTGGCAAGCTCAAGGGCCTACGTTCAATCCCTAATATTGCCAAAAATAAATAAATAAATAAATAAATAAATAAATAAATAAATAACACTCTCCTGAGCAACCAATGGGTCATAGATGAAATTAAAGAAGAAATTACACAGTTTCTATACTTAAATGATGATGACAATACAACAAATTGGAAATTCTGGGACACAAGAAAAGCAGTACTAAAAGGAAAATTTATAGCAATGAATACCCAAATCAGGAAAAGAAAAAAGAGGAAATAAACAACTTGATGTTGAACTTCAAAATTCTAGAAAAAGAATAGTGGGCTAAGCCAAAAGCTCACATAAAGGAGAAAATTATAAAGCTCAAAGCAGAAATTAATGCATTGGAGACTAATAAAAAGTACAAAGGTTCAATGAATCAAAGAGGTGGTTCTTCAAAAGAATAAATAAAATTGATAAACCCTTATGAAAACTTATTTTTCAAAAAGAAAGAAAGACTCAAATCCACACAATTAGGAATAAAAATAATAAAATCACAGTGGAGCCTGCCGAAATCCAGAAAATCTTCTATCTACTTTTGAAACAAGTATTCTAATAAGATGGAAAATTCAGATGAAATGGAAAGAGTCCTGGATATATATGAATTACCAAAGCTGAGTCAAGAAGATATAGAAATCTGAAACCAATATCAATCAATGAGATCAAACATACAGTTAAAACCCTATCAACGTATTTTTACACACAGTGCAATATTACTCAGCTATAAAAATGATAAGTGCAAGTCTTTTATAGATAAATGGATGCAACTACAGAAAATATTGGTAAGTGAAATAAATCACACCTCCATATGCAAACATTGTATTGTCTTGCTAATATCAGAACCTGAAAGAGTAAATAAAATATGAAAAGTACAATCAATAGATACTGTGAAAAGGAAGGAATCTGTTTAATGGGAAGGAAAGGCACAGAAGAAGTGGAAAAGATATATTTATGTATAGATACAAGATAGTTTGGATAATAGTACTGCTGATTTCTGGTGGTCTATTAAAGGAAGAAGTTAATGCTTAAAGTTTTAAATTTTTTATTTTTTCTTTCTAATTTGTTATAACTTTTTAAAACCAGTTTTTCAGGTTTATATCTGGTACCTAAACAACTAATTTGAAGATCACATTATGCAATACAACAATAATCACTGTCAAATTTCTATTACTTTGTTTAATGAAATTTTATATCATATCTAATTTTTAAAACATTTTTATACTATAAAATAAAAAAAAACCCTACCAACAAAGAAAAGCCAGGTCCTGAAGGACTCACTTCTGAATTCTACAAGACATTTAGAGAAGACCTCACACTAGTACTTCTTCTTCTTCTTCTTCTTCTTCTTCTTCTTCTTGTTCTTCTTCTTCTTCTTGTTCTTCTTCTTCTTCTTCTTCTTCTTCCTCTTCCTCTTCCTCTTCCTCTTCCTCTTCTTCTTCTTCTTCTTCTTCTTCTTCCTCTTCTTCTTCTTCTTCTTCTTCTTCCTCTTCTTCTTCTTCTTTCTTCTTCTTCCTCTTCCTCTTCCTCTTCCTCTTCCTCTTCTTCTTCTTCTTCTTCTTCTTCTTCTTCTTCTTCTTCTTCTTCTTCTTCTTCTTCTTCTTCTTTCTTTTTGGTAGAATCAGGGATTGCACTCAGGCCCTTGCGCTTGCCAGGCAAGCCCTTACTCTCCTGAGTTATCTCCCTGGCCCCAACACCAGTACTTCTGATATTCTCTAATGAAATTGATATGAAAACAATATTCCCAAATTCATTGCTGGAAGCAAGCATTACCCTAATAACAAAAGCAGAGAAAGACCCAATCATAAAACAGAAGTATAGGCCAATCCCCCTAATGAACATAGATACAAAAATAGTCAATAAAATACTGACAAAACAGTTCAGCACATCATCAAGCTTACTCACCATCATCAAATTGATTTCATCCCAGAGATGCAGGGATGGCTCAACATATGTAAGTCAATAAATTTAATACACCATATTAATAGAGGGAATGACAAAAAATCATATGATCAAATCAAGAAATGCAGAAAAGGATTTTGACAAAGTCCATCATCGATTCATGATAAAATCCCTATAGAAAACTGGAATAGATGGTCTTTATCTCAATTTGACAAAAGCCTGTCTATGACAAACCAATAGACAATGATATACTAAATGGACAAAAATTGAAAGCTGTTTTTCTAAAATAAGAAAAAAAAAAATGCCCACGGTGTCCATTCTTATTCATCACAGTCCTGGAAACATTAATTAGAGTGCTGTAGTCAGGGATTTATAAGGGAAAATAATACAGGAGACATAGTTTGTAAGATTATCTTATAATAGTTACCCAAAGAGTTATATACAAAAGCAGTGCAGGGAATCTGTCCATACACTAGACTAAGGACTCCAAATGAGAGCCTAGATCCCATGGAAATGTTCAGCATGTGTCCAGCTGAAGACCTAGAGCCCAAAGTAATGCCCCCCATAAGTCCAAATGCAGGCCTAGAGCCCATGACAATGCCTCATGCAGGCCCACTTCACAGATATGCACTGGGAAGGCCCAAACATCAGTAGTGGAAGCTACAAATTCTGTGCCAGCAAGATAAAGGATCTGTACTAGCAGGCTGAGGGACCTTCTCTGGAGACAGGAAGTGATGCTCAAAGTAAGAAGCAGTGCTCTACAGCAAGTTACCGCAGTGACCCTTAGTGACAGTGAGGTCCTGAGATCCTCTGATGGTGAGATCAACTAGGCTCTTATCAGCAAAGCAAGTTTACCACCTTCTTAAGTAGACTGAGCACAGCACCATCTTCCCCTCCATAAACAGAAAGTGAGACTCCAAGAAAGAACTAGAGCTCTGCAAAAGTGAACCATAGCGATTCTCATTGACATCAATGTCCTGAGCTCACTCAATGAGAAGAGCAGATAGTTAATCATGAAGCACAGCATGATAAGGCCCTCCAAGAGAACCAACAGCAGCTCAAGGAAAATCAATACCTCCAAAAGATTCCAACATTTTCTCTTCTTCTCCATTCTGAATTTAATGCTTCTGGCAAAAATCCTCAAGTGAGCCCCCCACACCCAGCACAATGCTGGTTCAGGTCAAAAGGGTATTACAGTTTAATCGAAAGTTGTCAGTCCACTACATAAAGCAATTAGAAAAGACACAAAAATAAAATGAATACAGATAAGAAAGTAGGAAGTTCAATTAGTATTATTTCCTGGTAACACGCTACTCTACATAGAACACCCCAAAAACTCCACTAAAAAATGGCAAGATTTTTTTTTTTTTTTTTTTTTTTTTTTTTGTATTTTAAGGAAGGAACTACAGGGCCAGAGCCTTATTACTAGATCAGACTCACAGGCTTATAACCTGCGTGAGAGTGACTGGTTGGTCTGGTCTCTAGTGTAGAGCAGTCCCTCTCAGGTTTGTTCTGAAATAAACCTGTTCTATAGGGCTTATACCTCTGTTTTTCCCCTTTTTCCTAATATTTGGTGGCCCATGTGGGAAGCAGCCAAAAGGACTACTCTGGTATTCCCCCACCTCTTCATTCTGTGGCCCTAACACTTTCCAGTGGGGCTTCCCTCCCCTACTCACTCTCTTTCTCTCTTTCTCCCTCTTCATTATGAGTTCCAGGAGGTTATTTGGAATTTCCCACTGACGATCCACTGAGCAGAGCATCCCAGGACCAGTAAGGTCAACCCTTGCTTTCCCCTGGCATGCCCTGGAAGTGTATGCCCACCTCAGATGCCCAGGGGGTCTTGCGGGGCCAGGCTCTGTCATGGGCTTCCTCAGACACTGAGGTGAGAATGCCTGCCAAATCTTTTGGAAAAACTTTCTCTGAAGTGGCCAAGCCACCTCGACAGAGAATACATGGGTCCCTACTCCTGTTTGGGGGATGTCCCAGTGCAAAGCACTGGACTCCCAGCCACCCTCCTGTCAGTTACAGTGGACTCACAAATTTCTCAGATTCTAGTACATACACTTTAGTGTTGTCTTCTCAAAATTCTTCTCTCCTTGTTTTCAGAAGGGATATTTAGCCTGAATGTGTCAACCCATGGCATGAATTTGAGTTGTTTGATTTCCAAATTGTTTGTGCATTTGATAAGTACCTGCAAGGAAGTGCAGGTGACAGGAGGTCCCTTATGCCCAAGCTCTTCACTCTCTGATTGTGTGCCCCCTTTCACTGCCAAAAATTGCTCTGCCCACCCCAGAGTTAAGGCCCTACATGGGAGTTCTATGCTGTAACACTATACGCCAGTTGGGACTATTGTGCAGAAAGGAAGGGCTACAAGGGGCAAAAGTCAAGCCAATAACCTGTAGCAAACTAAGACAGATTCATCAGGAACAAAGCAACATCCATCAATATGTTTTTGGAGTCTAGAGAACTTCCTTTGTTTAAGCTCAACAACACCTTTTACTTTTTTTGTTTTGTCTTTTGGTTTTGGTTTTGGTGTTTAGGCTGGTTTTAAATTGTTCATGGAGAGCTGAATAAAAAATTTTGAAGGAGGCCACACACTAAAGCCTCACTTTTACTGCCTCTGAAATCCCATTAGGTATAAACAAGAAATTTAATTTCTAATCTTTAAAAACTCAGTCACAGGAGCAGCTTGAAAGGGGGATTAAAACATTTAGACCTAGGGAAACAGAAATTGACAGATTTCTTTGACCTCCAACGTAAGTGGGTATTTCTGTTCAGCTGATATGCCTAAAACATTTCTTGTGGATCACAACTTATCAAACTCTATTTACAGGCTTGACATGCTCTTCATTCTGCTGTTACTAAGATAACTTTGCCATTCAAGGTTATTTGGAAAGTCAGTTGGCAGCTAGAGAAAGCTAAGAATGTAACAACCCCAAAACACCCTCCCAAAACCCCAGCTCTCCTCTCCACGGCTGGTGCTTCCAGATAAGGGTTTTAATTCTCCTTTCTGAAGCTGACATGAGTCCTTCTGCATCACTAACAGGGACTCCTAGCCTGGCCATTGAACAAGAAGCGGTTCAGAGCTGCCTCTTTAAGCAGGTCCAACCTGGTTTATGACAGTCCTTATCGCTGACCTCATGGTGTATCAAATGTATTCATTTCCCACCCATATAGGTCTTCAACGGTGCAAAACCGAAAAGAAATCTCAGCATGCTAATTACTTCCTGACTTAATATTATTTTGGTTTTTCAGACATGGTCTCAGTATACCATTGAGGCTGGCCTTGAACTCACTGTGTAGCTCAGGCTGGCTCCCAATTTTGTGGCTATCCTCCTGCCTCAGCCTCCCGAGGGCTGGGCTTACAGGTGTGCACCACCATGCCCAGCAGGCTAAAATTATTTATGATGCTACACGTTTGGGCTCAGGCACTGGGCTTTTGTTTACTGTTTTCCAGGTACTTGTGATGAGGTATGCATGCCAATGCAGCGTAAGATGCCCAGCATCGATCCTCCTTGATCCCGCACACACCCGCCCAGCCCCAGAGACCGGCCCGAGACAGCGCGGCCGACTCCGCCATCCTCCTGGATCCCGCCCGCGCCCACCCAGCCCCAGAGACCTCCGGAGACAGCGAGACCCACGGCCTGAGACAGCGGCTGACTCCAGCGGCCTCCTGGATCCCGCCCCAAGCTCTCCCAGGGAGTGGGAATTTGCACGACTCACCAGGCTTCCCAGATCAGTGAGAGGGTGGTGAGTCTGAGGGAGAGCCATTGGCTTCTTCCCATGCGCGCTACCCGGATCCCTGCCCCCAACCACTCCAAGCCAGTGACCGGCCTGAAACCTCAGGACCCACTCACCAACACCTCCCCGGATCCCCTGCCCTAAAGCCCGCTGAATGAGTGGGAATTTCCCCGATTCTCTGGACAGCAAAGTTCAGTGAGTGTAGAATTCCAGGCCCGCCGTGCCCGAGAGACATTTCCCAGGGATTCCCTGCCCCCCACCCCCTGTGGCCCGGTGAGAGCTCCAGGCACACTGTGCCAGAGAAACATTTCCAGATGATTACCGGTCCCACCCCACAGGCCCAGACCCAGTGCAGGTTGGCCTGGAGTGAGAACTCCAAGCCTGCCCCGCCGGAGGGACATTTCTCAGCAATCCCCGGAAACACGCCAGGGCCAGAAACCCAGCGCAGCCTGGCCTGTGAGTGAGGGCTCCAGGCCCGCTGCACTGGAGGGACCTTTGCCAGCCTTCTCGGGTTCCAGCCTGTAGACCTGGACCCAGCTCAGGCTGGCCAACCCAGCACAGCCTACTCGGTGAATAAGATCATCCACTATGCTTTTGTGAGCCCAGAAGACCCACCAAAGCCCAGGCCCGCCCACCTAGAGAGCGACCTGCCTGACACAGGAGGGCTGACCCCGGCAATTTTCCGGATCCTCGCCCCAAAGCCAGCCAAGACAGTGGGAATTTTCATTACTTGCTCTGCATCCCAGTTCGGTTTGTGCCCACCTGAACAGGGAACCAACAGACGGGAACAACAGGAGCAGCAGCAAAAAGGAACTGAACACAACAGCTAGATCCAGGATAGGCATACCTGGATAATCTCAAACTTAATAGACTGGCACGCGAATGTCATAACAAGCTAAGGTTATAGTTGCACCAAAGCTCTATGCCAAAGGCCAAAGGTCAGTGCTATACAAAATGACAAAGACAAGGGGAAAAACACAATCCCAGACCTCGAGTCCACCAGTAAGGGCAGAGGACACTAGCTCAGCTGCAATGAATGAATTAACAGATACAGCAGCAAAGGAACAACAGCAGAGAGCTATAGAGGAAATAAAATGAGAAGTAATTCCCCAAATTAAAAAAGAAATATCTGAATGCATAGTATCTGAAATAAAGAATGAATTCCAGAAACATTGGGTGGAAAAACTATGCTCACCAAGAACAAGTGCAGAGAGCACTATTCCAGGTGAAATGAATGAATTAACAGCATCTGAAGCAAAGAAACAACAGCAGAAAGATCATGAGGAACTCAAAGCAGAAATAAGTTCTGAAATCAAAAAAGAATTCTTTGAAAAAAAAGAATTCTTTGAAGTCATAGCATCTGAAATACAGAAACAAGTCCAGAAATATACAGAGGAAACCCAACTTGGAAGAAACACTGCAGAAAAAGAATTAATAACTACCTCTAAAGAAGACATGGGTAAAAAAAATGAGTAGATCAGAAATAAGATGGATTCCTTGAATGAGCAATACAGAAAAGAAATAGAACACATGAAACACAGTCAAAGAGATATAGAAGAACTAAAACTATCAATCACGAGTCTACAAAACTGTCTGAGTGAAAGCAAAGACAGAGTTTCCGGTCTTGAAGGTGCCGGAGCAGCTAGTGAAAAGGTGAGAAAGGATCTCTTAGAAACAACGAGAATGCAGGAAAAAAATAATCCATCACCTGCAAGATGATTCCAGGATGAACAAAGTGAGAATAATTGGTATCAACGAGAATGAAGGAGTCAATACAAATGACATAAAAAGAATTTGGGGAGAAGTAATCGCAGAAAACTTCCCAAATATGAGGAAGCAATCCAAACATTCAGGTCACCGAAGCATACAGAACACCAAATAACTTCAACCCAAGTGGAAACACACCAAGACATCTAATAGTTAAGATCCCAGAAATCCAACACAAAAACAGTATACTGAAAGCTGTTAGAGAGAAGAAGGAGCTCACATTCAAAGGAAAACCCATCAGAATTACAGCCGACTTCTTCACACAAACAATGAAGGCTAGGAGAGCATGGAGCAGAGTTCTTCAAGTCCTACACAAAAACAAATACCAGCCTAGACTATTATACCCTGCAAAACTCTCTTTCAAGTTTGATGGAGAAGTGAAATACTTCCACGACAAAGAGCAACTAAAGCTTTTCATGATGACAAAGCCAGCCCTTCACAGGCTGCTGAAAGAGGTTCTAGAGAGAGACCACAATGACCAGAACTCCATGAATGAGAATGGAAGGAACCCACTAAACAGGTCAGACAATTGAACACAGGTTACAAAGGAGTAAACAACACTAGGTAGATATCATGACAGACACAAGTCAGCACATTTCAATTATAATCATCAATGTAAACAGACTCAATTCCCCAATTAAGAGAAATAGACTGGCACAGTGGATTAGGAAACAAAATCCAACCATACGCTGTATACAAGAAACACACTTCATTCAAAAGGACATTCATAGGCTCAAAGTGAAAGGATAGAAAACAATACTACATGCCCTAGCACCTCAGAAGAAAGCAGGAGTAGCAATTCTGTTCTCAGACAGTCTCAACTTCAAGCCAAGAATGATCAAACGACACAAAGAAGGCCACTATATACTGGTCAGGAGAAAAACTCAAGCGCAAGAAGTAACACTCATAAATATTTATGCACCAAACACAGGAGGACCCAACTATGTAAGGCAAATCTTAAGGGACATGAAAAACTTAATATCTGAGAACACAATCTTAACAGGAGACCTTAACACACCCTTATCTCAAAAAGATAGGTCAACCAGACAAAAAATTAGCAAGGAAGTAGCAGAACTGAACCAGAGCTTGGAACAAGTGGACCTGGTGGACATATACTGAGTGTTCCACCGAACCACAGCTGAATACACATTTTTTTCAGCTGCACAGGGGTCATTTTCCAAAATAGACCACATACTAGTCCAGAGGTCATGCTTAAGTATATGCAAGAAAATAGAAATTATCCCATGCATACTATCTGACCACAATGCAATGAAACTGGAAATGAATGACAAAAGAAACCAGAAAAACCCACTAAATTCATGGAAACTAAACAACAGCCTACTCAGCAATCAATGGGTTGCAGAAGAAGTTCAACAAGAAATTCAACAATATCTATAATCCAATGAAAATTCAAGCACAACTTACTGGAATTTATGGGATGCGATGAAAGCAGTTCTTAGAGGGAAAATCATAGCTATGAACTCACACATTAGGAAAACAGAAAGGGAACAAATTAGCACCCTAATGTTGCACCTCCAACAACTAGAAAAAGAAGAGCAAACGAAACCCAGAGCGCAAACACAGGAAGAAATCATAAAGATTAGAGCAGAAATTAATTCAATTGAGATGAAGAAAACAGTTCAAAGAATCCACAAATCAAAAAGTTGGTTCGTTGACAAACTAAATGAAATTGATAAGCCTCTAGCCAACCTCATGCAAAAGAGGCAAAAGAAAATTCAAGTACAAGCAATAAGGAATGAAAAGGGTGAAATCACCACAGACCCAGCGGAAATTCAGAAGATTATCAATAGTTACTTCGAGAACCTTTACGCTCAAAGAATAGAAGACACAGAAGAAATGGACAGATTCCTCGAAAGGTACAAATTACCAAAACTGAATCAAGAAGATATAACAACTCTCAATAAGGCGATAACAGCCAACGAAATAAGAAACGTAATAAAAAGCCTACCGACAAAGAAAAGTCCAGGTCCTGATGGATTCACAGCTGAATTCTACAAGAAATTTATAGAAGATAGAATCCCCACACTCCACAAACTCTTCAATAAAGTTGAAAAGGAAACAGTCCTCCCACAATCATTTCTGGAGGCAAGTATAATACTGATTTCAAAACCAGGGAAGGACACAACCAAAAAGGAGAGCTACAGGCCAGTCTCCCTCATGAACATAGACGCAAAAATACTCCACAAAATCCTGGCAAATACAGTACAGCAAATCATCAAGAAGATTGTACACCATGACCAGGTAGGATTCATCCCAGGGATGCAAGGATAGTTCAATATTCGAAAATCTATAAATGTAATATGCTATATTGATAGACTGAAATCTAAAAACCATATGATCATCTCAATTGATGCAGAGAAAGCCTTTGACAAAGTCCAACACTCATTCATGTTCAAGGTCCTACAGATAAATGGAATAGATGGACTCTATCTTAACTTGATAAAAGCCATCTATGACAACCCAAAAGCTCATATAATCCTAAATGGGGAAAAACTGAAATCTTTTGCACTTAAATCAGGTACAAGACAAGGATGTCCTCTATCACCCCTCCCATTCAATATAGTCTTGGTATCCTTAGAAACAGCCATTAGAAAAGAGGGAGAAATAAAGGGAATAAGAATAGGTAAAGAAGAAGTTAAATTGTCACTATTTGCAGATGACATGATACTTTACTTGGAAGACCCCAAACATTCCAACAAGAAACTACTAGAACTGATAGGGAAATTCAGTAGCATAGCAGGATACAAAATGAGCACTCAAACGTCAATAGCATTCCTCTACACAGATAATGAGCTCACTGAAAGGGAAACAATAGAAACAATACCCTTTACAATAGCACCGTGGAAAATGAAATACCTTGGGATTCACTTAACCAAGGAAGTCAAAGAACTTTTCACGGAAAATTACAACACCCTAAGAAAAGAGATTATAGAGGATTTCAGAAAATGGAAAGATATTCCATGCTCCTGGATAGGAAGAACCAACATCGTGAGGATGGCCATACTCCCAAAATAGCTGTACAGATTTAATGCAATCCCTATCAAACTTCCACCAACATACCTCCCAGAGATAGAGAAATCATTCCTAAAATTTGTAACCACAAACGACCTAGAATAGCAAAGGCAATCTTGGCCAATAAAGACAAGGCAGGAGGCATCACAATTCCTGACTTAAAATTATACTACAAAGCCACTGTGATAAAATCAACATGGTATTGGCAAGAAAATAGACCTGAGGATCAGTGGAATAGATTAGAAGGTGCAGAGGCATCTACAGTCACACTCAGCCATCTGATCTTCGACAAAGGGGCTACACAAGCTCACTGGAAGAAAGATAGCCTCTTTAACAAATGGTGATGGAAAGCCTGGCTTTCTACATGCCAAAAACTAAAACTTGACCCAGCTCTATCACCATGCACTAAGTTAAAGTCAAAATGGAGTAAAGATCTAAACATTAAAACAGAAACACTCAATCTCCTGGAAGAGAAAGTAGGAGGAACTCTTGAAGACATAGGGGTAGGTAAAGAGTTCATGAACAAACATTCGCACGGGAATCACTTGAAAGAATCAACAACTGGGATCAACTCTTCTTAAGGAGCCTCTGCATGTCAAAAGAAATTGTCAACAGGGTGAACAGACAGCCCACAAATTTTGAAAAAATCCTAACTAATAAGCAATCAGACGGAGGTCTACTGTCTAGAATATATAAAGAACATAGATATAACAGGGCCCTCAAATTTAAAGACCCAATTCAGAAATGGGCATCTAGATGAATACACATTTCTCAGAGGACGAAATTAAACAAGCGAATAAATATATGAAAAAATGCTCCACATCGCTAATCATCCGTGAAATGCAAATAAAAAGAGCACTGAGATACCATCTCACTCCAGAAAGAATGGCTATCATAAGGAAATCAACCAACAACAAATGTTGGAGAGGTTGTGGGGAAAGGGAACACTTCTCCACTGCTGGTGGGAATGTAGACTGGTACAACCATTGTGGAGGTCAGTATGGAGACTCCTCAAAAGAATAGGACTAGAAATCCCATTCAAGCCAGCTATCCCCCTACTGGGAATTTT
>PVKA01026309.1:0-31858 GCA_004027165.1 Ctenomys sociabilis | reverse complement strand
AAAAAAAAAAAAAAAAAAAAACTTTGCTAGCTATGGTAGAGCATACTGTTATTCTAATTACGCTGGAGGGTTAACAGTTAAAGGCTATTGATAGCTCAATGGAGTAAAGTGCCTGCTTAATCAGAGCACAGCAGCCAGGATACAATCCTCAGAGTGCCTTGCAGGCCCTGCCCCCAAGGCACACTGAGATGGGGATTGAGATTAGGCATGGTAGCATGGGGTCTGTAATCCCAGCGCTTAGGAGGCTGAAAACAGGAGGATCACTATGAATCCGATCTGTGTAGTGAGACCCTGCAGACCCTGTACTACATACATAAGACAAACAAACAGAGGCTAGTATGGGCAATTTAGGACAACCCTGGCTCAAAACAGGGACTGAGGATGTCGCTCAGTGTACAGCAACACAACAGCATGCAGGGTGCGACAGGAAAACTCCCAGACTCTATACAAGATTTTATCAGGAACAGTGTGGTAGAAAGTAAAGTGACCCAAGCTCCACCAGCCGCTTAGTATCCCTACAGCACAGGATACAGTTAAATAAGGCCATTCATTCCTAGATTTTCTAGAATTCTGAGGTTTTCTTGATGACCTTGTGCATGCTTTTTCTTCCTCCTACAATCCCATGATTTCAGGGTTCCCTGGAACAGACAACCTTGATCTTATAACTGTGTGAGGAAATTAGCAAGCAGTGACACTGGTTTCACTCTGCCAGTGACCTCAGAACAAGAATGAGTGGGACTCTCCCCAGCCATCTCCTAGACTATCTAAAGATTTTGCATTCTTATCTTTAAAAGTTATCAGCAATCCACATCAGTACTGAAAAAACCAGCGTGGCCGGCCACACCAACTTTCTTACCACTTAGTCACCATCAACAGTAGAAAAGAGAGAGGGAGGCATCCTAAGGGGAGATTCTACAGCCTGGGTCTGTCCAGTGACCCCAGCAGAACCAGAACAAAGCAACCCAGGACTCTTCCTAAGCGCGAAGCTAATCCCCCTATGAACCAGGAGGAGCTACAGCTACCTACCATATCTTATGTTCAAACCCTAGCTGGGGCTCTGACCAAAGATACATCCTTGGGCAGACTTCAGTTTCAACAGCTATACATGGGAGTGGAAACACTTGCCTCAGAGAGATGGAATCATGGCTATAAGCTGGCCTTCACCTGCTAAGTGCTCATCATCGTTGCCTTTGCTTTTTTAAGCTGAGAATTATTTTATGATCTTGTGATAAAGTGCAAGTCTGGGAGCAGTAGTTAATTATCTGAGGAAGTGCCAGCCAAATTCATGACAAGCCCCTCCCAGGAGGCCACACTGGACGACATGTCTCCTTTCTGAGAAGGCAGCTGTACGTCCAGGTGTGATGCCTGCTTACTTACGTCTGGATGGCATTCAGCCCAGCCATCTTCATCTTCAGCAGCCGGTCTGCCCAGTAGAAGCGGGGCACCCGGGAGTAGTGGATGCTTCCTGAGATGTAGCGGAATGGCTGGCCATCCTTGAGGAAGCGGTCCCTGCTGTAGTCAATCTCAAATGTCCGCAGGGAGGCATTCTACAGATCAAAGAGGGCCCCATGAGTACTTCCACCTTCTCCATTTCAGAAGCAGACCCTGCGATGGCAGTATGTGACACACTGCCCACTTGACATAATGTGATGATGGGCTAATGCTTAGTTTCTGGGCTGTCAAACAAAGCCCTGCTAAGCCAGGCCCATTGTGTGCCCCCAGATAACAAAAAGCACAGGAGGAGGATCCACAGCAGGGCAGCTCCAGGGCCCAGCACTAGCCTGCTGGCCAGAGGCTGAGATTAGATTACAGGGTACTGTTCACCAGGCTTGGGAACAGAACACAGGTTGTATCTATAACAATCCAGGGTAGATGAGGGAGGGAATTTTAGGCAATGGTTCTCAAAATTATAGGCCACAATTCCATTTATGAAAGATGAACTCAACTGGGTGGTAATCTGCAGCTTTTAAAAATGATGGAACAGGGCTGGCAAGATAGCTCAGCGGTCTAAAGTGCCTCTCAGGGACCGCAGTTCCATCCTCAGCACCACATGCCATGCCAGCCCCTCCCCCCAGGGCGGGCTGAACTGACCCCCTGCCCCCCAAAAAGAATCCGTGATGTGTAGCGAGACACTGTAATAAATAAATAAATTTTTTAAAAAATGATAGAACAGCTATAAAGTGAGCTTAAGGCCAGCCTGAACTGCATAGTGAGACCCTGTCTCAAAAAGACAAAAAATAAATAAATAAAAATAAAAATGATAGAATAGAAAATACCAGAGTCTACTGCACATAGCAAAGTATTACTTCATGAAACTTTTGTTGTATATACTGGATTTATGTGTAGTTGCATATGCATGCACGTCTCCCCTAGGTTGTGATGGAAGATGTGTTTTTAACAGTCAAAATTTTGAGAAACATCATTTTGAGGTCACTTTAGGAAGTAAAATGCTAGGGCTTGAAAGGGAACAGCTTAGAAGGGCTCTTTTAGGCAGAGTAGAACACTGCACTCTGGTGGATGGAAAAAGGCAGTGACAGGTGCTCACAAGGCCTCTTGTGGGAAACCCACAGGTCCCACAAGGGGCCCCAGGGCGCTTTCCTCTAGCACAGCAGAAGCGCAAATGTCCAAGTGGTAAGACAAGAGTTAGAGTTGATGCTGCAGCAGAAATAGAGGGCACGGAACGGAGGCATGGGAGGTGCGGGCAAATTCGAAGAAGGAAATACACATCTCAACTGTGGTTTTCAACTTCAGCCATGTATCAGAAATACCTGCATAAGTTTTTTGTTTTTGTTTTTTTCAGGACTAGGGATTAAAGCCAGGGCCTTCACACTGAGCAACATCCCTAATTTCTTATTTTCAAACAGGATCTCACTAAGTCACTAAGATGCCAAGATTGAGCTCAAACTTGTGATCCCCTGCCTCAACCCCCCACCACCCAAAGTGCTGGGATAATAAACATAAGTTACTATGCCTGTTTTTTTTTTCCTTCTGTGGTACTAAGAATTGAACACAGGACCCTGTATGTTTACTTTACCACTAAGCTATATACCCAGAACATTTTTATTTTGGGATGTATCCTCACTAAGTTGCCCAGGCCAGCCCTGAATTTGGGATTATCTTGCTGCATCCTCTTTAATAGCTAGGATTATAGGTATTCACATTGTATCTAATCTATACAAACTTTTAAAAACAACATTCAGATTTCACCTCCAGACATGCAGGTTTTAATTGGTCTTGGGTGGCAACTAGACATTGGTATTTCTTACAGCATTGTACAGCCGGGGTTGAGAAGTGGTGACCTAAGCAAAACCTTACAATGAGGAGTCAGCCACAGCAGATAGTGCCACAGATGGAGAAAACCTGCACACAGTCACGGGACTGTGATGTGGTAAGGTGTGGCAGCTCCTGGAGTAGGGGCAGCACACAAGGATGGAGGGAATGGGCCCTTAAGTCCAGGATCAAGGGCCTGGGCTTTACCCCAAGAACTCAGATAACAACTGAATTGAAGAAATGATAGAATTAGATCGGTTCCAATGTTTGGCTAGCTGGTCTTTCCTGGATGACTAAAAAGGAAGCAGCTATGAGCCATGGTAGTGACAATAAGGTAGGCAGAAAGCAGGTGGGAGAGCCCACAGAGCTGAATGGCTAGTAAGATGCAAGACATAGGGGCTTCATCTGCAAAGCCTCCCATAGGCCTCAGAGATAATCTGAGCGTAGGGTAGAGATTTAAAAGACATAAAATGAAAAAGGAAAATGATTGCATTGGAAGCAGGGATGTAGACCTGGGCTCAGTCTCCAGTTAACATGTTTAAAAGTAGCCCATACTTCTAATTCCTGGACTCAGGAGGCTAAGGCAGCAGGACCTCAAATCCAAAGCCAACTTTAGCCACACAGCGAAATTTTTTTTTTTTTTTTTTTTTGCGGAACTAGGGATTGTACTCAGGTCCTTGTGCTTGCCAGGCAAGCGTTTATTCTACTGAGCCATCTCCCCAGCCCCCACATAGTGAATTTGTGGCTGACCTGAACTATATAGCAAGAGAATCTGTTTTCAGAGGGAGGGAGGAAGGGAGGAAGAAGGAAGATGCCTATGTAGGTATCAACACCTTATGAATCTGTAATAATGCACAGTGGGAAAAGTTCATTACTCACATTTGGGGACTACAAAAGTATAATTCGCTGTTCTGAAAAATGATAAATACAGAGAAAAAGCCAAGCATTTTACTTCCATTTCACATAAAACCTCTATTTCTAGATGACAGCAAATTTCATAGTGCAAACTTCTCCACAAAATTCTAATAAATGCAAAATAAAATAATACAGAAAATGTCCCTTTATAACAACGTGAAATGAATTTAAACTATAATTATCAATGAATGTTAAAACCTTTAGGAAGATAAACGTAAATTTACATGAAGAAGGGATCAAGATACCTGAGCTTCAGGTTATCGTGATTGCTGCAGCCACCTTGAGTCCTAACCATTATGATTGCCACTGAGTAACCATAGTCAGTTTTCCTTGAATGATCTGGCAAACAGTAAGCAGACAAAGCCATTAGAGCAGTACATGGAGCTTCAGGACACTCAGATCCTGGCACCATGAGTGGCATGAATGTGCCACTCATATTATTTTGAGATAAGCCAAGTACATTAGATAATGTAATTTTTGTCTCAACCAGTACGTATGCCCTTTCCAGGCCAAAACTGTGGGACTCCACTGGTCTTGCTGCTACCCAGAAGCAATTTCTGTCAGTATGTCCTCCACAAATTGTACTCTGCAATCCTGCATCTGTTTGCTTCTCTTTACTCTTGTACAGTGGGGCCAGGTTTTCCCAGAATGCCCCCTTGACTCAGTTTCTACTTCTGTATAAAACAATCAGATGGGGCCATAGAGATGGCTCAGTGGAATAACTGCTTCCCTGGCAAGTGCAAGAGCCTGAGTTCAATCCCAGTTCCACAAAAAACAACAACAACAACAACAAAAAAAAAAAACAAAGAAATCAGATTTTATGTCTCTCATGTTTTGATTCAACATGCACAGTTCCACTTAGAAGTGGTCCTCCTTATGGAACCCAAATAATAACTGAATCTAAATCCAATGATTCCATAAAGCAGGGGTCTCCAAGCCCCAGGCCACAAACAAGGGAGCATAGCAGCACTTGAATGGCAGATTAGCAAGTGAAGTTTATTTTGTAGCTGGTTGCCATAACTTGCTTTCCTGCCTCAATTCCAATTCTGTCAGTAAGCAGTGGCATTAGATTCTCATAAGAATGCAAACCATACTGTGAACTGCACATCTGCAGGAACTAGGCTGTATGCTCTTTATGAGACTCTAATCCTAAAACCATCTCCTTTCTTGTCTGTGGAAAAAAACGGTCTTCCATGAATTTGGTCCCTGGTGCCCAAAAGGTTGGGAATCCCTGCCTGAGAGAAACAATAAGTCAAACCAAACATATGTGACATTCCAAAAGTCCAATAGTATAGTTGCTCCAAGTCAGTGATATTAAAAGCAAGCAAGCATTAGAAAATAAAAGAAGGCTTAGGAGGAATAATGGCCTAATGTAATGTATGAACCTGGTTTGATTTCTAATTCTAATGAGTAGAAGGGCCAGGATATAGATCAGTGTGGTCGAGCACCTGCCTAGCATGTCCTAGATTCAATCCTCAATACTATCAAAAAGAATTTACGTAAGAAAAATCAGAAACCAGGCACCATATAGTATTAAAAGAATTATAATTCTACAAGAATTCATATAGCAATGGCAGTGACAATGTGAAAGAAGACATGCTCTTATCAATTAAAGACAGATACAGAAGTATATGAGGAAACTAACATAACATCTGAGATCTGCCTAAAAATTCTGTAAGTCAAAAAGCAAAAGCAAAAACAAAACAAAACTGAGGTGGTATGTATAGCAAAAATGGGTAATAATTGAAGTTTGTGATATGGACATGGGTAGTCTGTCTGATGTTTGGAAAATTTTATGATAAAAATTATATGAAAAAATCCATTTACTTTTCCCCTAGGATTATCTCCATAATGTACTTACAACTGTACAATTTCTTTTTTAATGCAACACTGCTTAAATCAAATTATCCTTCAATAAAAAAAATTTTTTTTTTCTTTCATTCAAAGTCATCATGCCTGGGCAAGTATGTTTTGTAACTCAGTGTGTGATCTTCATTTGAAAATACAGAACTTTTTTTTGTTGTTGTTTTCTTTGTTTGTTTGCTTCTTTTTGTATTTTAGGGAAGGGTCTACAGGGTGTTCAGGTTCTCACTACTAGATAGAAAGTGTAGTGATCCGCCTGTTTACAGCCTCCCTAAAGCTGGGATCACAGACACATGCCACCATGTCCAGTCTCAATTGACATTCTGGTGCACCCCGGGGGCAGGGCCAGCATGACAAGCCCAGGATTCGAACCCCCAGCCCCCGCACCTGCTTGCAGGTGCTTTGATCCGTTGAGCTATTTGGTTGGCCCTGAAAAATACATAATTTTGGAATCTGAAAAAAAATCACTTATTTCTCTGGTTTAAGTGAGCAAGGTCACTTCTATCTCAGTTCAAAATGAGGTATAAAAGCTTGATGGTGACTGTATTTGAACAAAAAGAAAACACTTAATATTTGAAATATCTTTAACCCAAATATCATGATACATTGAGCAGTTTTTTTAAAGATGCTGCTAGACTGGATGTGGTGGCACATGCCTATAATCCCAGCTCTTGGGAGGCTGTAAATAGGCAGATTACTATGAGTTTGATCTAGTAGTGAGACCCTGAACACCCTGTAGACCCTTCCCTAATATAAAAAAAAAAAAAGACTGCTATTCTTCATATATGAAGTTGACACTACTGACTTGTCAATATCAAATGTTGCATTAAAGTATTTAATTGTTTTCTTAATAAGTATTGTGGGGCCTGGGAGATTGCTCAGTGGAATAAGCGTTTCCCTGTCAAGTGCAAGGGCTTGAGTTCAATCCCTGGTTCTTAAAAAAAAAAAAAAAAAATTGTGTGTGTGTGTATTGTAAGAGAAACAAAAGTGTATGTTCACAAAGACATTAAAATGATCACAGCATTGCTCATAATAGTGAAACACTTGAAATAAATGTCTGTAAGTAGAAAAATGCATACACAAGCTATAGCATACACATATGATGCAAATACATATCCTTGTATTTTCAATAACAAGGATAAATCCCCCAAATGGTGAAAGAAGCCTTATACAAGAGTTCATACTGAGTGAACCTATCCATATGATATTTTATAACAGACAAACCTAACTTCCTATTATGGTTTTGATACAACATGTGCCCCAAAACTCTTGTGTTCAGTGGGGCCTGAGCAGGAGCAGCTCACTGGAGGCCTGAATTCAGTGTATTCGTAGCACTGGCTCCTCCCTTGTGCCCTTCTGCCATGCCATTTCTACCTTGGAACGAACCCTGGACTGAATCCTCTGAAAATCATGACCCTAAATAAATAAACCTCTGCTCCTTTAAGTTGTAGGCACTGTGTAATTTATCCCAGTGATGGGAAAGTGACTAATAAAGAAAACAGATAAAACAGAAGTGGTGTCATTGCTGTGACTGTACCTAACTATGTGGTTCAGAAGTTTTTGGAAATGGTTTGAGAGAAGACTTTGGACAGGTTTCGAGATGCAGACTAAAGAAAGCCTGGAGTGCTGTAAGGAGGCCTGAAGAGTGATTCTGGTTGGATTTTAGAAGCCCAGACTGCTGACAGGACTGGAGAAAGTAAAAACCAAGCTCACAAGGTTTTAATTAAAAGGGATGAGCTACTTGAAACTGCACTACAGGATGTGTGTGTTATACGTTGTTCTTTAAAAAAAGCCTTCATATTTTTCCCATGTCCTGACACTTTACAAGAAGCTGAGATTAAGGACAGTAGTCTAATGAATCTGGCTGAGAAAATTTTGAGATGGCCCAATGTTCAGGCTAATGCATGAGTATTGCTGCTTTTAGCCAGGTTTATACTGTGAATCCAGGCCAAAAGAAAAGTTTAAATTTTGTCCCTGAAGAAACCACATGGACTCAAAAGTATGGCTGCTGAAGAGATTGGTTACATTAAAAGGGAACAAAACATTATGTACAAGGACAAGAGGATAGATAAAATAAATACCTTGAGGTCTTCAAAGAAATCAGCAGGATCACATCCTTCACAGGCTCAAGGGTGTAAAGTTTCAACATTTCATTTGAAAAGAGTCACTAAGAAGCCCACTCAGGAGGTGCCTGCTAGGGAACAGATTCTCTGGGCATCATTTCACGGTGCTCATGCATCCCAGCATTCAGAGATTACAGCTGGTGCTCCTCCAAGGAAGCCCAGCCAGTGCTTGATCCGGCAGCAGATCCTAGTGTCATCTACGTGGTGTGAGTTTAACTGGAATGCAGAGTGTAAGAGTTGTGCAGTCACCAAAGTTTTCACCAAGGCTTCAAAGGGAGGCCTAGGGGCGGGGGGTCAGTCAAAGAACCCTTGAGAGGGCAGCACATGAAGCATGAGAGTGAAGCTGAAGGTGCAGTGAAGACACCAGGAACCTGGAGACGCCAGGAACACGGACCATATGCTGAGGAAAGCTACAGGAATGAGTGGAACCAGCCAGAGAGAGAGGTCATTTTGGCAGCAACCAGCAAGGTCATAGAGACAGGGACATCCAAGTCCTCTGGAGCTTGAATCTCTCCACAACTTTCCACAGGTGCTGAGTACAAAGTTACAAGATTTAATGCTTGCCCTGCTGGGGTTTGTTTTAATTTGGCTTGATTCCTTCCCATTCCATTGACCTTCCCTTTTGAAATGGAATGTTTGCCCCATGCCACTGTATGCTGAAGTGTTTAATTTTTATTTTTATTTTCACAGTGGAATTTGCCTTGAGTCTCAGAAGAGATTTTTTTTTTCTCTTTTTGAGACAGGGTCTCACTATGCAGTTCAGGCTGGCCTTAAGCTCACTTTGTAGCTCAGGCTGGTCTCGAACTCACAACAATCCTCCTGCCTCAGCCTCCCGAGTGCTGGGATTATAGGCCTACGCCACCACGCCCAGCTTCAGAAGAGATTTTAGATTAGGACCTTTAAGTAATACTGTATTGGAGCTGTTAAGGCTCTGGCAACTCTTAGAAATGGACTAATTGCATAAATAAGATAGACATGAACTTTTTAGGGGTCAGAGAAGACTAGTTTAAAATGTCCCCCAAAAGTCTCACATTCAGAAGTGGGCCTAATCAGAAGGGGTGTTACTAGGGGCCTCACTTAGAAAGGTATATTCTCACTTCCAGCTCTTTCCTTTCCTCCCTGCTTCCTGGCTGTTGTGGGGTAAACATCTTTCCTGTGTCCTGTCCTTCCTCCATGGGGTTTGTGTTTTGGAGCTAAGTAACCATGGACTGAATTCTCTGGAACCCATGAGCTAAAATAAATTTCTCTTCAGAGTGTAGGTGTGGAGTATTTTGTCCCAGGCATTGGAAAGTGACTAATATATCAGTGATGAAGAAAAATATCTGAATCATTGTTAACTGTTATCTTAGCCCATTTGTGTTGCCAAAATAGAATACCTGGGCTTGGGTAATTTTAAAGAACACAGAATGGGAAGTCCTAGATCTCAGGGCTTTCACCCTAGGTCATCTCTGGCAGAGAAGGGGAAGTGTACACAGGAAGAAGGGAGAGAGAGTAGAGTGAGAGACAAGGAGGTACAAATACATAACAGAGAGGGGATGAGACAGAGACTCACTTTTTGTAAAATAACAAAACCTCTTGTGATAATACATTCATTCTAATAATAACAATCAGTTCTTAAGGGCTTGTTATGGCTTGTGTCTAGATGTTCCCCCAAAGCCTCATGCAGTCATGGGGTGGGCTTATACAGTTTTTGATGGATTCTAAGCTGGGATTATGAGTGTGACTACTACACCTGCATTCAGATAGCCTGAATGCAATATAAAGGAGGGAAAAGAGGTTTGCTCTCTGCTGCTGCTCCTCCCTTTTTGTGCTTGCTGTGTTCTACCACTCATAGGAAGAGTTTGAAAAGGGTTGTGGATATTCCCTGAAAGAATAGGACTGGAACACCTTAGGTTGTTCTGTATGGAAAATTCTGGTCAGAGCTCAGAAGACTAGAAGGCTGGTAGAAATCCTGCTGGTAAAGACCAGGCTTGGAAGGTTTCTGCTAGGAAGGACTGTATTGGCTGTTAGACTCAAGACAATATATGCTACGGCTTGGAAAAAAGGTTGTTTGCATTTTGATTATGTCTGCCACTGTGGACTGCTGCCCTCTTCCACGCGCCACTCTGCCTTGGAGTCAGCTGAGTATGGATTGAAACCTCCACAAACTGAGCAAAACAAATCTTTCCTTCCTTAATTTGGGGTATCAGGTATTTTGTCTTAGCAAGGAGAGAAAAGACAGAATTTGGGCTAGTCGGATAGCTCAGCACACTAAAATGCCTGCTCAAGCAGAGTGCAGTGGCCAGGGTTTGATACTCCAAGTGCCATGCTGGCCCCGCCCGCAGGGCATGCTGAGAAGGTGATTGAGACTGGGTGTGGTGGCACAAGTCTATAATCCCAGCACTTGGGTGGCTGAACACAGGTGGATCACTATGAGTCCGATCTACATAGTGAGACCCTGTAGACCCTGTATTAAATAAAAAACTGGGGTCCTTGCTGCAAATATACCTGACCATGTGGTTCAAGAGCCACTGGAAATGGCTCATGGGAAGCAGGGACTGAAAATCCAGAGACTTTGCCTGAGACTGAGATTAAGGGTGGCAGACTAATGTAGCAGAAGAAATTTCAAGGCAGTCTAATGTTGGGGCAGTGGCATGGGTATTGTCAGAGGATTCTACCCAGATTTATGTTGCAAATCAAGAGAAGAGAACACAAGATGATTTAAAACATAGGAAGTTTGGCCAGAGGAAAAAACTTCAACAATGCTGTGGTATATAAAGCTAGAGCTGAGGAGATCTTGATTGCTGAGAAGGGTCAGGAGAATAGAAAAGATCCTTACAACCAAGAGAGAAGAAAGCCTGGCTACTGTTCCAGCTGGCAGTGGACCTTCATATCATCCACATGGTTCTGGTTTCAAGCACATAAAAAATGCAGGAGTTCTGAGATTAAAAAAGACTTCTACCTAGATCTCACAAGGCCTGGCAGGTCAGGCAGTGTGCTCCTGAGAGGATAATATGTGAAGCTATGAGGATGAAGCCAAAGATACAGTAGAGAACCCAGAAGTTTGGACAAAACAGATACATGGATGATCTAAGGAAACCTACAAGAATTGATCAGAGTGGGCCTGAGAGAAACCCTGGGAATTGCAACCATGGGAAGTGCAGAGCCATGCAAGCCCTTTGGAGCTCACAACTTACCACAGATTGCTTCAGATGTTCCACATAGAACTACAGGACTTAAAGTTTACCCATCTGGAATTTGGACTTGCATTGGTCCCAATGTATCCCTGTTTGTATCTTTTGGAAATTAATGTTTATCTGTGCCACTGAATATTGGAAGTTTAACTTTTTCATTTTTAAAGGGGCCCACAGATAAGAGTATCTTGGAGGAAACTTGAGAGTCAGCTTTGCAAACAAATTGTAACTGTTAGGACTTTGGCAACTCTTAGAGATGGAGTTTGGCTAAGTCTAAAAATGCCTTTTGCATAAAAGGATGTGCACGGGTCTTTGGAGGGTCAGAATGTTATGTTAGGGGGAGATGTCCCCCCAAAGCCTCATACAGTCATGGAGAAGGCTTCTGGAGCTTTTAATTGATTCATGGTCCAAAGCTGGGATTATGGGTGTGAGTGCTACACTCACCAATGTAAGGGAGGAAAAGAGGCTTGTTTTCTTGCTCTTCTCTTTTTGTGCCTGTTGATTTTGCTGTTTGCCACCATTATGAAGTATTGCCCTCTGCCATGAGATACCATGCCTTGGAGCCACACAAGTATGGACTGAAACTTCGACCAAAACTTCCACAAACTGTGAAAAAACTTTGCTAGTATATCACTGACAAAAGTAGAAAAGTGAGACTTTTGGGAAGATGGTAGAGTGGTGAACAGAAGAGAAACAATCTCTCTGAGATGTGGAATCCAGATATGGAATATGGCAATGTGAGAAAGAAAGGGAGGATCTGCAAAGAGAACTGAGGTCCACAGGGAGAGTGAAGACAGAGACCGCAACACAGAAGGAAGTGACAAGCAACACTTTCTCCCTGAGCCCTGACACACTGCATGGGAGGGGCAGCTCAGACCTGCAGACACACTGACTACTGGTGACCCCAGAAGCCTCCACAGAGAAATGTATAAGTAGAACAAAATAGTGGACAAGCATTCTGCAGTGGGTGGGGCGTGTTTTGGGTTCAGATCTCCCAAAGGAGGGTAACCATCCTGAAGAGAAGCCAAGTAAGCTTGTAACTCACAGAAGCCTCAGGCTGGCTCTATCTAGCAGGTTCCAGTGTCAGGGTGAGGTGGAACAGAACTCAAATTGAGAGATCATGAAGTGGGTTCAAGTCAGCAGGGGGCACACAGACTGCTGCAGGCTGAGTAAATCAGTTTCAACTTCAAAGCCAGAAACCACCCTGAACTTCAGTGGAATTAAAGGTGCAGGCTTGCTGGGATAATCCAGTACCCCATGGTAAATCTACGGTTCACTTGTTGGGATTAATGAGCACAGATTGGGCTCGGCTGCCTGTCCTATGACAGCAGACTCACCATGAAGTGGTCTCTTTCTTTTGTTTTCTGTTTTGTTTTATTGGTTTTTTTTTTTATTTTTATATGAATGTGAAAATTGTTTCTACCTTTTGGTTGTTATTCTGTTTTAATTTCTTCCCTCTCTTTCATCTTCTTTACCGGTTTTCCAAAGTTCATGTAGTCTTCCTACCTTCCAGCCTTGCACCTGATCTTTCCTCTATTTTTCCCTCTAACATTTAAAAAATTTTCTCCCAAGGGTAAAATCATCACTTAAGGGCATAATTACTATATATAATTTTCTGGTTCATTTTAGATTCTGTTATATAACCACAAATATAAGCTATATGGCTGAAGTGTCAAATGAAGTTACCACAGTTTGTCACTTTGTAGACTGTATGTCATGCTACTGTTACGCTGACTGTAGTACTTTAGCCAAGGTGACATAATAGTTCTAATCAGTTGATCTTTCTGGTATTCTATGATTGAGTTTGCTTAATTAAAAAATAGTACAGGTCAGTGTCAAAGAGCCAGGGGCTAAGCCAAATAGGCAGCAAGTTTTCATTCCCAATAAATTAAAGAGATGGGACTTTGCAACAGATTCAAAACCCAAAACCCAGCTACAACTAGAAGACATCTATGACAAGTAGTAATTTTCTAAGCGTTCTCAATACTAGCAATAAGCAATTTACAAACATCACCACAGGAATAAAACTAAAAAACAAGAAAAAAGTGAGAAGACACTTAAGCAAGATGCAATCCCAGACTTTCAGCTCACCAAAGACAAATCCAGGGGGCAATGAGGTGGAACAATTTGAAAGCCACCCACCTGGATTCTCTGAAGTGGTTAACAGTAAAAAAACAAACAAAAAAACAACAGATGCAGGCCAATGATATGCCTCATTGACACAATGTCTACGTGCCAAGTGCAAGGTCCTGAGTTCAAGTTCCAGCACCCATGCCCCCCACCCCATCAATCCCCCACAAAAAAGCAAGGCTGTGGGGAAAAGTAGCCCTTCTCTACTGTTGGTGGGAGTGTAGAATGGTACAACCACTGAGGTTGTGGTTTCTAACTTTTCAAACACTACAGATAAGAAGCACCAAAAGCAAGGGCCAGTCAGAGAGCTCAGCAGATTAAAGTGCCTGCTTAGGAAGATTCAGGAATCAGGGTTCCATCCCCAGCATGCTGTGCTGGCCCTGACCCTGGGGTACACTGAGACAGAGATTGAGTCTGGGCGTGGTGGCGCCCACCTGTAATCCCAGCACTTGGGAGGCTGAAAACAGGAGGATCACTACAGATTTTGATCTGTGTAGTGAGACTCTGTACTAAATGTATTAAAAAAAAAATAACGCACCAAGTCAGTTCACTCCTACATGAGTGAGCAGGATAGCAGCTATGTTAACTGCCCAGTTCATCATAGGAGATCCTCACTGTCTTTCTGGTCTGAAAAATGAACACCATGTTATATGGACCAGGGGAGTAGGGACCAGTCTCTGAAATTGAAATCCAGAGAAGCTGCACCGAAAGGATGCATAATAATAACTGTAGAGACAACATCATAAGGGACAACCTGTAACTGTTGACTATTAACAGCCAACAGCCAATGAGCCCAGGGAAAATCCACCCCATGAATCCAAAGTGATGTCTTTCGATATTTTGAGGGCTGAGAAGATGCAACCCAAAAGTCAGCTTCCTTTGAACTTGCTAGGCTGTGGCACCACTGACAGAAGCAAGGAGACCAAGAAATGAGAAGGAAGTCACTTCCAAAGTTTATTCCCCCAAATCACAACCCAACATTTTGCCTATGTGCAGATTCTACCACTGCTTCTCAATGAAATGGTACTGGGATAGAATATTAAAGCAATATACTTTTATTTCACACTTGCCAGGGGTATGGTAGTATCCGTGCTTACATTGATTGCATGGGGTCACAGAAAACATTAAAAAAGCAATTCCAAGAAAAGCAAAACTCATACTTTTTTGAGGCCTCTTATGTACATACATAACAACATGTAACACTGGAGAGAAAAGGTAGCATTAACAACAAAACATTCCGGGACTAAAAATACATCAAGGAACTAACACTGATCAGTATAATTCTTTAAAAAATTATTTATTTCAGTAGTAAATAAGCATCTCTTTAAAAAAGTACCAAACAAGATATTCACATTATCAGGTAACACGAACATTACCCAAATTTCCTAATCATCAGCACTAAAAACCATTACTGAAATAATTATTGAAAATAATTATTTTCATTACTTGTGCATATTTGAGTACAGAAATAAAATAAGCTCAGTGATATCACAGGTTGTAAGTCCAGCTAATTCCATGAAGATGATTCACCTTCGGATTCCTCAGCATAACCTACTCAATGGGTCTCCACCCCTAGCACCTGACCACACTCACCGGAGAAGCTCAAGTGAGCTTCTCCTCACTTGGAGAAGCTCTTGGTGTGAATTATTCAGTGCCAGGGTGGCAGAGGTTAAATCCTTTTCCTCTGTGGGCATCCTAGGGCTACGGGAGGAATGGAGGCAAGAGGAGAAGGGCCAGAAGGGATGTACACACAGGCTTCTCAGACCCCTAGGTTAACAGATAAAATTAAGAAAAGCTCATGCCTTCATCATGCCTGAGCTACGAGCCTTTACAGTAGCAGCTGTTATAGTGCCATAACCCCATCAGACCCCCGAGGTAAGGAGAATCAGTGCTGAGGGATTTGTGGATTTGTTCCAGTTCATACATTCTAATTTTAACTTTTTATTTATGACTGCCTTATACCAAGAAAACTTTTTTGTTCCAAAAGATCAGGTAAAAGAGATAAATTATGCCATAAGACAAAAAGAAATGGCAGGATGGAGGTGAAATACAGAGTTAGGCTGGTTCCCAATCCTCCTGGAGCTACGGACATTTTAAAATTCAGTTCTGCCCCTTCATCTCAGAATAAAGATAAATGTAATTTGAAGAAAATAAAATAAAATTTAACAACATTAAACAATTCTTTCTCTTTTCTTGGCAAGGTCTCACTATGCAGCCCAGCCTGACCTTGACCCTATTATCTTCTTGCCTTAGTACTCCATGCAGCTGGGATTATGAGTGTGCACCACCACAGACAACCAACAATTTAAAAATTAAAAATAAACACCCAATTTTCCACATATGGAAAAAAAAATTCAAGTGAGTCTAAGTAATATTTTATCTACCCCTTAGGATAAAAGTACAGCTAGCTATGTTTATATTTAGGCAAAAATAAAGTACACCCAATAGACATCATGTTACTAATAACTCTGGTATTACTATTTAAAACCTGTGATATACTATGTAATGTGATAAAGTAAATGAATAATTCTATCAGGCTATCAGAAATTTCTTTAAACTTTCATGTAACCAGAAGTGGAAGCACACATCTGTATTCCCAGCACTCAGGAGGCTGAGGCAGAAGGGTTGCTGTAAGTATGAGGCCAGCCTGGACTGTACAGAGTTCAAGGCCAATCTGTACTACATAGAGACCCTGTCTCAGAAAAACAAACAGAAACAAACAAGCAAATTTCAGTGAAAAAGACAAAATGAAAGAAGATTAAGTGAAGATCCTGTAATTAGGGGTATTAAAATCTACAAAAGTATTTTATTTCCTATGAATACATACTGAAAGTTTAGAAATGTTACTAAGTAGAAACAAGCACCTAAGCAATCTAATCAAGTAGCAATTTAATCTAGGTGCTCATCTAGCACCTAAATTATGGCCTCTAACAGTTCTCACTAAAAGGAACCAGGGTTGCCTCCTCAAGAAATTAAGTCTGGCAGAGTGCATACAAAATAAGCTAAAAAAGAAAACTATATTGTCGAATCAAAATAACACTGAAACTAATTTGAAGGGACTCCAATTGGCTAAAGATAGGGTACTCTGAACATCCAGATTTACCATTTCAATCATGACATACATAAAAATATCCAGATTTGCAACAGCATTTGCATTCACCCAAAGAAAAGTTCACTTGGCTTCATCCTGTGGGTTTCTAGTGTACCAATTCACAATTTTTTTTTCTTTTTTTCTTTTTTTGGTGGAACCAGGAAGTGAATTCAGGCCCTTGCGCTTGCCAGGAAGTGCTTATTCCATTGAGCCATCTTCCCAGTCCCACCAATTCATAATTTTAACAATAAATAAAAATAAAGAATCCAGTATCTATCCTGTCTTTACTACATTTTTAGAGAATAACTGATACGAGGACTTCTTAATGGAAGAATCACAATACAGAAGAATCAAATGCAGAAGTATGGAATTAAAAACAGCATATCTATAATCCAAGTCTATAATCCCAGCACCTGGGAGGCTGAGGCAGCAGGACCACATAATAAGAAGAACTTGTTTTTAAATTCTGATTCAAAGCCGGGCGTGGTGGCGCAGGCCTGTAATCCCAGCACTAGGGAGGCTGAGGCATGAGGATTGTTGTGAGTTCGAGACCAGCCTGAGCTACAAAGTGAGCTTAAGGCCAGCCTGAACTGCACAGTGAGACCCTGTCTCAAAAAGACAAAAATAAATAAATAAATAAATAAATTCTGATTCAAACAAAAGAATTATAAAAATGATATAACTCTTTAAGAAATAAGAAAAAGTACAAAGTAAATCCAAAGCTAATAGAAAATAGAAAATAAAAGATTAAAGCAGAGATAAAGTGAGAATAGAAAACAGAATATGAACCAAGATTTTGGCTAAATTAACTGTAAAATAAAGAGAATACTCACATAACTAAAGCCAGAAATGAAAAAAGGGACATTCTAATAGATGTCATGGAAATAAAAAGCTACAAAATGTTAGGGTTTGCATCCAAATGTTGCCTCAGGGCCTCATGGAGTTCTGGGTGGGGCTTTTTCAGAGGTGGCTAAATCTAGAGTATGACACTAGGATTAAAGGTGTGTAATTACTAAATTAGTTCACTGACTGGTTTGGTACCACTCTGACCATAGTACCTTAGGATAGAATAATAAATGGGGCAGAAAAAAGCTGTTAAGGTCCCTCACTAGCCTGCTACAAACTGTTACTCTTGTTTCCTGCCTACCACGGACTGTTTCTCCTGTGTTGGCTCTTGGCCATGCTACCCTGCCTTGGAGCTAGTCCATTATAGACTGAAGCTTCTACAAAATGTGAACTAAATAAATGTTTCCTCCCTAACTTTGAATGTCAGGTATTTTGTCTTAGCAGCAAGGAAAAAGTAACCAACACAGGAGAATACCCTGAACAACTCTATGCTAACATATTGAATAACCTAAAACACAGGAACAGATTTCTAGAAACACAAACTACCATGACTGAATTTTGCAAAACAGAAAGTCTTAACACTAGCAAAAGAGGCTGAATCAGTAAAACCTTAAAGAAAACCTCAGGAACAGCTGGGCATGATGGCGCATGCCTGCATGCGTTCCTAGGGAGGTAAGGTTGAAGGAACACAAATTCAAGTCCTGCTTAGCCAACTTAACAAAATTTAAAAATGTAATAGAGGGGCCAGGGAGATGGCTCAGTAGAGTAAGCGCTTCCCTGGCAAGTGCAAGAGCTTGAGTTCAATCTCCAATTCTACCAAAAAAAAAAAAAGTAATAGAAAAAAGAGAAGAGTTGGTAATGTAGCTCAAGGGGAGAGTACTTCTGAATTTGATTCCTGGTAAAATGAAAGAGAAGGCCAGACCTCCCAGGATCAGATGACTCTAGACAAATTCTATCAATCACTTAAATAAGAATTAATTCCAATCTCTCCATACTCTTTCAAAAAATTAAAAGGAAGAACAATTCCAAGTTTATTGTATGAGGCCAATATTAGTACCAAGCCCAGACAAGAAAATGGCAGAACAATATCTTTGATGAATGAGGCAAAAATCTTCAACAAAACAATTTAACAATATATTAAAAACATTATACACCATGACTAAGTGAGGTTTATTCCTGGAATAGTACAACAAATGAAAATCAGTAAGGCGAAGCATGGTGTCACACACATTAAGCCCAGCACTCTGAGAGTGAGGCTGAAGGATTATAAATTGAATCTTAACCCAGAGAACTTAATAAGTGAGTGAGACCTACTTTCAAACAAGGAAAAAAATAAAAATAATAAATAGGGCCGGGAGTAGTTCAGTGCAAAGCCGGATTCAACCCCTACTATACACATACATGTACACATGTCAGTGTAATCACATCAACAGAATGAAAGCCAAACCATAATGGAGGCACAAAGAGCATTTGACAAGATTCAGTACTCCTATGATAAAAACATTCAACCAACTTGGAATGGAAGAAAATTATTTTCTGTCATAAAGGCCGTATGTGAAAAGCTTATAGCTCACATCATACTCAATGGTGAAAGACTGAAATTTTCCCTGACGATCAGGAATGAGGGGCAAATATCTGGTTTGGCACTTCTATTCAACACATTCTGGAATTACAATTCTGAGAACTACACAAGAAAGAAATAAAAGGCATTCAACTGTAAGGGAAAAAACTAAAATGATCTCTCTTCAGATAATATGGTTTCACAGGTAGAAAACTAAAGATTATACAGAATGAAAATGTCAGAGTAAGTGAATAAAGTAAAACTGGAGCACACAAAATCAACACATAAAAGTTGCATTTCTATACACTAATAATGAACAAGCCCCCAAAGAAATTAATATAACAATTCATTTACAAAAGCATCAAAAAGTATAAAACACAGGAATCAACCTAACCAAGGAGGTGAAAGACACTGAAGGTTATAAAAACAAAACAAAACATCCTCTATTCTTCATAGATTGGAAGATTTAATCCTGTATTAGAAGATGTTCATACCACCCAAAGTTATCTTCAAAGGCAGCAATATGGTCCCTACTAAAATCAGTCCATTTTTTGCTAAAGCAGAAAAATCTACCCCACTGGGCATAGTGGTGTGCACCTGAAATTTCAGCACTCAGGAGTCCGAGGCAGAAAGATCATCAGTTTGAGGGCATCCTGGGCTACATAGTAAGATGCTCTCTGGATACAAGAGTGGGAGGGAAGGAGGAAGGGAGGAAATTTACCCTAATAGTCTAACTGAAAAGACTCAATATTCAAAACAATATAGAAAAAGTACAAAGTTAGAAGATTACAGGGACTAGGGAAATGGCTCAGTGGAAAAAGTGCTTCCCTGGCAAGCGCAAGGGCTTGAGTTCAATCCCTGGTTCCACCAAAAAAAGATTCCTAATCAGGATCCTCAAACATATTACAAAGTCACAGTAATCAAAATGGCATTATAATGGCATGAAGACAAAATAGACCAATGAAACAAAACAGAAGGTACAGAAATAATCCTCACATACATCATCTAATGCCTTTCAACAAAGATGCCAACAGTGCTCAATAAAGAAAGAACAGTCTCTTCAACATGCAGTGCTGGGAAAACTGGATACCCACAGGCAAAACAATAAAGTTGGGCCAGGTAAAATGACATAAACCTGTAATCCCAGGCTTTGAGGGGCTGAGGCAAGAGGATCACTGTGAGTTCAAAGCCAGCTTGCAGTACAATGTGAGCTACTGCCTCAAAACAAAAACTAAAAGGTAGAAAGAATGAAGTAGAACCTTATCTTACACCATATACAATCAATTCAAAGGGAGCCGAGGATGTAGTGGTGTAGGTCAGCGATATAATAGCTACCTAACTGGCACAAACCCTGGGTTCAATCCTAGCAACACACACACACACACACACACACACACACATTCAAAGCAGATTAAATATCTAAATGTTTTACCCCCAACAATAAACTCCTAGAAGAAAACATAAGGAAAATATTAATGATATTGGGTTTGGCAATGATTTATTGTATGTGATGTCAAAGGCACAGACAAGAAGGAGGCAGAGATAGAGGTGGAGGAGGAAGAGAAACTAGGCTGAGTGGCACACTCCATGAATCCCAGCAACTCTGGAAGCTGAGCAAAGAGGATCTTAAGTTTAAGGTCCAATCCCCAGTTACTATTAGAGAAAGAAAGAAACCAATGGAACATCAAACTTAAAATCCTTTATCAAAAACAAAATCCTGCTAGGGAGATAGCTCAATGGAATAAACGCTTCCCTGGCAAGCTCAAGGGCCTGAGTTCAATCCCTGGCAAAAAAAAACCAAAACAAACAGAACACATTCCTATCAAAAACAAAATCCTGCATCAAAAACCACAACTGACAGAGTAAAAAGGTAACCTTTAAAACTGAAGAATGTACCTTAAACATCTCTTAAGGAATTAATATTCAAAATACATAAAGAACTCCTACATCTCAACCATAACAACAAAAATCAACTTTATTTTTTAAAGCATAAAGCACTTGAACAGAAATTTCTCCAAAGGCAGTAACCAATGGCCAATGAGGAAAGGATAAAACGCTCAACATCACTCATCATATCAAAATCACAAGGTACCACCTCATACACATTAGCATAGCTATTATAAGAAAGTAACAAACAAAAACAAACTGGCAAGCATTGACAAGGATTTAGAGAAATCTGCTTTAGACAGCAAAATGATGCAACTGCTATCTGTGGAAAACAGTATGAGGTGGGTCCTCAAAAAATGAAAAAAAAAAAGAAAAAGAAAAATAGAACAATGGAACTATCATATGACCCAGTAAGATTCTACTTCAGGGTATGCATTCAAAAACATGAACTGAGCTCAATGAATGATACAGTGGAAAAAAACACTTCCTCTGGGAGGTAGATGTTGCTTCCTGCTCCAAATCTCCTGACTAGTATTACACTGTCTTAAAAAAAAAAAAAAAAGTTTTATTAGATAGAATCATGACATATGGTTATGCTTTTTATTCTGTGCTGAAGAATGAAGGCAACAGAATTGAGGTCTCATTTACAACGGTATACTCTATGCTATTATTAATTTTTAAAAATCATTACATACCAATTTGTATCTAACCTTAAGAAACTAAAAGTTTAAAAGATGATCAAAGCAATGAAACAGGAATTAAGATGTCTTATGTACATGGACCAATTCCACCTAAGGAATGGAAACCATACAAACGCAAATATCTTCTAAAAAAAAAGAATGGTCTAGCTTCACCATTCTCTTCCACAAGCATGAACAAAAGGGTGTGATAATGGCAATGTAATGAATACACTAAGAACACTAACGAACTGGGTGCAATGACACATACCTACACTTCAGATTTTGGGAGGCTCAGACTGGAGGTGGGGAAGGTTTGAGTCCAGCTGAGGAAACTTAGCAAAACTCAACATTTAAAAATGAGAAAGGGCTGGGGATAGAGCTCAGGATAAAGGCCCTGAATTCAATCCTCATTACAGATGGAGAAACTAAGAAAGAACATTGAAGAGAGAGGACAAAGGGTCCCACAAGGAGCTGCTGACCATGGCACATCCAGAAAGGCATGGAGAATTTTCTGCAAGGAAATACAAGGAATACAAATCAAGCATGAGAGAGTGAGGATATCTCTCAATTAAATGGAATGGGCACAATTCCTTTCTGTTAATGCAAAAGCCAGGGGTCAAGGAGATTCCAGAGAGAACAAAGGGTACGTAGAGCACAAAACATGGCATCCAAAAGAAAAAAACAAGAGCTGGGAAGATAGATCAGTGGCATAAGTGCCTACCTGGCAAGTGCAAAGTTCAATACGCTGTGGTAAAAACGAAAGTACACAAGGCCAAAAAAAGCCTGAAGAAAACTAATTACATGAAACCCTGGACACTGATAAGATCCAGAAATTAAGAAGCAGTAAAATAATGGGTGTAGCAATCAAGTCAAATGCCACACCAAAAACTAGGAATGAAATGGCACCAACTACCTTAATATGGTGAAGTCCAAAACAAAAAAGAATTGAAGACAGTAAAAATGATGGCCAAAAACATTATAGGTGACTAGAATGCATCTGAAGGAGTGGCTGTCCTAAGGATAGAGAGGTGGCCAGGCAGGCAACAGCACCCTAGAGCAGGGGGCCAGCAATTTGGGCACTGAGCTGCAATCCCTCTAAGAATCTGCAAAATGTGTTTTGCTTGTTTTTCTGAGACAAGGTCTTGTTATATAGCCCAAGTGGGCCTGGAACTTGTTTTGATTTTGAATCAGGGTCTTGTTCTGTAGCCCAGGTTGGCCTCAAATGCATGGTAATCCTTATGCTCTGACTCTTAAGTGCTAAGATTACATGTGTGGACCATCATACCTAGCACAAAAATGTGTCTTTAAAAAGCCCATTTCCACTGCTCTCAAATTCTACATAGGGAGAAAAAATGAGGATGCCATTGAAGCTTTAACCCAGACATTTCTTAGGCTTGACTGGATGGCCTAATGTCCTGGATCCTCAAAACTCCAACAAACACTAGGAGGTCAAGGAGAAAATGAATAAACTGCAGTTGCCAAGCAGCGAGTACACAAGATCTTAACACAGACAGAGCGAGGCAACTTCCTGGAGCTGATGCCACGACAATCGCCTGAACCTGGCAGCAAGCAACTCACTACCTGATCAATTCCCCAAGAATGGCTGTTCCAGAAATTCTTGGGTCCCTGTGCCCTGTTACTTAGCAGACCCTATGTAGTAGTGAAAAATTAACCAACCTAACATGACACTAAGTGCTGACTGTGTATATATACATCACCTGAAACTCACACTATCCTCCCAAGAAAGCACTTGAGGTAATTACAATCATTAGTCCCATTTTAGGCTCAGTGGGATAAGGTCATACACCCAGTGTGGCTCTCCCACTTCAGAGCAGCAGGGAAAGGCCCTCCAAGCAGAGGGGGTATCTGTGCTCCCATCAAAAAGATGCAGTTGCATGCCTAAAAATCACCAAGTCAATGCTGAGCCCAGGGCCTGTCTTCTCAGTGAGGCCTTTCCCTAAAAGTGCTTATTGCCAGCCCAAAGCCAGTCTCTCATTCATCTCTCAACAGCTAGACTGCCAGGTTTGGAATCACTCTGGAGTGGAGCTCCTACCAGTTTTTCCATGTGTCTAGAGACCAGTAAAAATGGCCCAATTATTCTGGAGCTACCCCTCCAAGAGAAGCTTTTATGGGTTAAGCAGGTGGCTTGGACTGTGCCCAGAAAGGACAGTTTCCTGGTTCCATAGCTCTACTTCCACAGGGAAGCCTGCAAGGGCCTTAATTTCCCCAATGGAAGACCTCTATATCTCACAAAAAGCAAGACCCAAACCTAGGGTGAGGAGTTGGGGTTTCTGTTTTCTGATTCATCTGCAAATGTAGCAGACAGCCCACAGTGAATCTAGGATCTGCCCTACACAGCTATAGGTAAAGTCAGCTGCAAGCTGACATTGTGAAGAAACAACAGGTTCTAGGGCATTGGTGGTGAACCTATGGCACATGTGCCCCGCAGAAGCTGCTATCAAAGGGAGCTCTAAAAGGGTGGCCATCACAGTTGTAGGATGTTTCTTACTTTCTGTGGCAAATGCAGTAGAATAGTGTACTCATCTGTAAGTAATAAAGCTGTTTAACCATCAGAATGGAAATAGCTTTCAATGGGAGGTAGAAGACCTATATTCTGGCTGCAAATCTCCAATATAATTTTTGAGTTCTTATGCCTGATCTTAGCCAAAAGGCAGAGAAGGCTGAGAAGTGGTAACTTTTGACTTTTTAATTTGTTTTGTTCAGGGCTCTGAGGATCAAATTCAGGGCCTCACACACTAGGCAAGTGATCTACCTGAGCTACAGCCCTGCCCTCCAACATACTTTGCCCTGTTGCCAGTCATCTACCTCTGTCTGCCTTCATTTCCTCATCTCTAAACAAGGAAGTAGCCCATCCCTAATTTTCTCACCTGAGTGTTACAGAAAACAAGGGAAGCAAAACTTTAAATTTCACTATTACCACCTCTTGCCACAGGGCTCATTATTTCTCTTGCCAAGCCCTGCCCAGTCCAGTAACCCAGCTAAACTGCATCACTCAAGGCCCAGACAGGAGGGGCCCTGCGTTCAAGCAGGTTTTGTTGATGCCCTCCATAGAGGTAACTCCAACAGAAGCAAGGAGGAAAACAAAATACATTCCTCCAACAGTGGAAGGGGCTTTTTTTGTCCCGTTTGTCTGTCTCAAATTAACTAGAAACATCACTTCTTGCCAAAAAGGTTCTGGGTCACCTAAGTTCTAATGAGGGTTTAAGAAGGCACCTACCCCTTCCCTACCCTGAATGCTCCAAGTGTCCCTTTGCAGCAATCTGAAGCTTCAGTTCCTCTCCCTCCCACAAACTCCGCAGGATACTTCACTCCACACCTGCTAGAAAATAATTTGTATTCCCTTATATGTGACCTTGTTCACATCAGGCTTTGGGACCAAGAGAATATCAGCAGGGGTGGGGAGGAGAGGCTGGAAGGGTACAGCAGGCAAGTCACATTGAAGAGGGTTGGAAGGTGGAAGGCAAGGCAAGGCAGAGCAGGGCAGGGTGCCAGGGCAACACTGGCTCAGGGTGCACACTGCAGGATGAGCTCTGTGATCTCTGCCCTGCTCCCCAGCCTCATTGGTATCCCGTAGTAGGCTGTGCCTGGGCTGACATACACAAATGTAGCCTCAGCCACTTGGTAGAGACCTGCAAAGAAAGGGTTCAGAAGATAAGCTGCCACATTCCAAGGGAAGAGCTGTCCAGCATGTGTGTGCCCCGAAAGGATCAAGTTTATATCTGGCCGCTCTTGGAGAGCTCTCTTGGCAGCCAGGGGCTGGTGGGCTAGCAAGATGGTGGTGTGGTCTGCACTGCAGCCCTCCAGGGCCTTGCTGAGGTCCATGCCATGATCAGAGTAGTGCAGAATGTTTGCTTCGATATCGTCCACCCCAGCCAAGCAGATCCAATCATTATCTTCCCCTGCACTACCACCATCTCGGGCCCCTATTGTAGAAATCTTTACATTCTCATTGTGAAGAGGCCGGACATGCAGGGACTCCAGCAAGGCAAACCAGTTGCTGACATCCGATGTGTAGTACTCATGATTGCCTGTGACAAAGTAGGTGCCAAGGCGTGAGTGAAGCTGTCCCAAAGGAGCAACAGCTGTCCGGAGCACAGAGGCTTCTGAATCAGAGAGGTCCCCCACAATGACTGTGATATCTGGTTCCAGAGCATTCACCATCCTCACAAAGAGCTGCATCTTTGTCTTGCCCACCGTAGGCCCCAAGTGGATGTCTGAGAGAAGCATGATCTTGAGGTTGTTCATGGATCGGGGTAGCTGATGGATGGGCACTGCCACAGTTTTCACAGCTGGGGGCTGAGCAGCATTCAGGAGGCCCATTATGCTGAGCACAGCGGTCACCACCACTGCCAGGGCAGGCCTGAGCACCAGCTTCCGAGACTTGTCAAGGCTGCCTGGCACCCTACCACGGTGCCAGGCCAAGAGCTGATAGGCCTGCTCCATCCCGCTGAGGATGCAAAGGAAGAATAGCATGATGACATAAGCACCCAGGCAGGAGTAGGCTGCCATGGAAAAGAGATAGGGCTCCTCAGCCACTAAAAAGAGCATGGTGAAGAAACTGGAATGTGCCAGTGCCAGAAATACCGTTACAGCCAGCTTCCAAAGCTGGAAACAGGTGGACTGCCCAGCCTGGGAGTGGCTGAGGTTGCTTACAGTACTATGCCAGATGTACAGGGAGCCAATGAGCATGAGCGAGTTAACAAAGAAGGCAAGCTGTAGGCGAAACAGCCAACGCCAGGCTCTCAGCTCAAGGGTCTCTGCCAGAAAGGAGCGGGAGACGATCATGGACACGAAGACAGTGACCGCAGCCAGGGCGGCCTTTGAGGCCAGGGACAGCTGCCTGAAGAGTGCCATTTCCTCCACTCCTAGAAGAGTCCCTGCAGATTCTGTGGAGCTGAGCTGTGGAAGATGAGTTCCTTAGAAAAACAGTGGCCAAGGAGAGGCTTCCGGGTCAGCTCCGCCTGCAACCAGGAAGCGGCATCAGCTTGGTGGAATAGAGCATCTTTGTCCTCATTCAAAACCGAAGGCCACTCAACATGCCCAGGCTACCTAGAATCCAAGCCCCTCAACTATCAGTCACCCACCAGATGGCGATGTGACCAGCTGCTTTTGTGTGTGCATATGATATTGCAGATTAAGCCCAAGTCCTTTGCATTGAGCTACATTCCCAATCCTTTTTTGTTTGTAATTTCTTAAAATTTTGAGACAATCTCACTAAATGCCCAGCCTAGGCTTGAACTTGTAGCTCTCCTGCCTCAGTCTCCCATGCTGGGATTACAGGGACATACCACCACACCTGGCTACAATTTTTCTTTCCTTATGCATAGTGTCCTATGTGTATAAAGTTTCTCCACAACGACCTGAACCTCTCCGATAATAAGAAAAACATTACTCTAAGTCAGTGGTTCTCAGCATGTGATCCAGGAGACCCACTCAGGGATCCACTTGCTCAAAGCTATTTTCCTAGTAACACTAAGCTAGCAGTGCTTTTGCCATTCTCACTCCCTCCCAAGTATACAGCAGACTTTTCCAGAAGCTTTCTGAGATGGGATCTGCAGAGACTGAATGCAGAAGTAGATAATAAAGTTTGACTGCCTTCATAAGACAGACACATAAGGTAAAACACTGGAACTCCAGAGCACTGTAGGTGAAATACGCTATTTTTCATTAAAATACATTGTTCATTAATATGTAATACATTACTTCTTAAAGAAATCAGTATTTAAAAATTTTGTCCAGGACAGTTAAAGATGGAGAACCACTGTTCTAAGTAAATTCAAACAGAAAACTAATGGTATCTTTTTTTCAGCTTCTGACCCAGGAGGGACCCCAAGACCCCTGAAAATTCCTGGGGTGCCGGCCACCCTTGTGGGCCCCTGACAGTAATCCTACCTGCCTAAAGATGGCAACCAAGACTGGCACCGTTACTGCTCGGTGGACCTATTCCTCCTCCATTAATCGTCACCATTCTGCTTCACCCTGAGATAAATGCTAAGATCTGCTTTCCCTTCACCCCTTTTCACCAGTGACTTTCACTCCTGGCTAGCCTGAACTCCAGACCTCTGCCTGGCGGACAGGAGAATCACCAGGGCCAGACAGGAAATGTCTTCTACCCCAAATAAAAACATTTTCAGCAACTGCTTTCAATACAAGGGTGCCTCGGTTCACGAGTTCAATTCTCTCTACTATTCCGGCCGCAAACTGAGCTAGACGAGGAAAGACCCAATTTTTCCATTATTGATTTTGATTCTCATCTGACTCAGTTTTCATCTGACTCGGTTTAGATTTTGTCATAAGGTGCTGATAGCTTTTCGCCTAAAGGTGTACTTCATAAATCAACAGGCTAAAATTCTGCCAACTTGCACTTAAAACAAGCCACAGACTCACACCCTCTAAATTCCGGAGAAAAACCACGCTGCTGTGTGGAGCGTGCAGCGATAGCAGCCTGTCCGACCGCGTCCTGCCGCTTCGTCCCAGGTGCCAGGCCGCCCGCCGCAGGTGCACGGCCCACGCCCCACCAGACCGCGCGCTTCGGGCGCTGGCCTCTTCCCACCTTTAGCCCGGCCCGCAAACCTCTGAAGAAAAAGTGCATCAGACTACAAAGAACAAACCAAGCCAAAGCCGAAAACACACAGGCGGCGGGGCTTGGCGAGACGGACGAAACGTTGGAAAAGGAGCTCACCCGAGGGGATATAGTCCAAGAGCCCTCGCGGGGCCTTGAACGCCCGCCCGGCTCTTTGTAGATCGCGCACTGCGAACGGGCGGCGCCCTCGGTCGCCTGCGCAGCCCGGCACCCGCCCCAAGAGAAAGGGCCAGGCGCACCTCACCTCCCACCCCGCCGCGAGCCACGCGAAGGTGTCCGCGGGAGCTGAGCCGCTCAGCGCCGGAGCAGGAGGACGCGCGTCGCGTCGCGCGCGCCCCGCCTCGCCCCGCCCCGCAGGGACGCCCGGGCCTCTGCCTGCCCGCGCGCCGCCTCGGACGGCCACCGGGCCGCAAGGGCAGCCGGGGCCGCAGCGGTCGCAGCGCCTGCAGGGGCTGCAGGGGCGCAGGGCCGCAGCGCCGCGGCCTCAGCCCGGGTCCCTGCAGTCGGCCCCTCCCAGTGCGTCCCCGCGCGGGGGGCCCGCACTCACGCGGAAGCCATGCGCAGACCCCAGCAGCAGGAGCAGGGCGAGGGCCTGGCCCGGGACTGCAGGATCGACCATCCTCCAGCCTCGGCGCTTCGCAGTGGGCGCCGGGGCAGCCGCTCCGCTCCCTCGGCTGAGGACCCCGCCTGGCCCCCGCCCCGCCCCGCCCCCAGCCGGCCAGGCCACGCCCCTGCCCGCCCCCACCGGCCAGGCTCCGCCCCGGCCCTGGGGCCGCCCTGGCGGCCTGGCCTGCGGAGGCTGGATGATCCCGGGTCACACGCAGCCTTGTGACTGCCGCGTCCTGTTATCTCGTTTCTGCCGCTGTCTGCGGGAGGAAAGATCTCTGGGAAGGGAGATAGGAGGTCCTGCAGTCAGCTGCCTGGTAGCGTCCCGGGACTGAATGCGGACGAGGGGCTCCTGCGCGGCCGGTGGAGCCCTTGCTGGGGGAAGGACTAACAACTAAGCCCAGCCTCACTAGGTGAATTCCTAACCTCGTAAAACTCCAAAGCAGGTTTTCACAAAGTGTGGTACACAGCCCAGCCGAATCCCCTCAACCTGGAACTTGTCAGAAATGCAAATTTTGGAGCTTCATCTTGGAAGCCCTGAATCAGAAATTCTAGGAATGTTGCCCGATGATAGGTTGTGTTAAGCACTCCAAAGTACTCAGATGAACCTCAAGTTTGAGAATGCATTGGCAGAAGTGACTCAGCTGGGGCAGTTATTCTGCGTACCAGCTCCCCGAGGCACCGGCTTTTGCAGTTTTTATTCCTTGGTAGAGTTTTGAACATGAGAGCAGCAACACCTCCCACCTGTGGTTTTGTATTTGATCCTCTTAACAGCTCATGCTGCAGGTAGATCTGTCAAAAGGAACAAAGTTGTAGCATTTTCACATCGTGAGTTAACTTGTCGGGGCCTCCAGCAAAGACCAGATCTCAGTCTACAGTTAACATGTTTTCCTAGATAGTACCCCGCACTCTGAAAATCCCATTGTCTTTCCCTGTGCATGTTTCAGTTTTAATCAAAACGGAAAAAGGAAACTTCAGGAGGTTGCTTTTAAATATGTAAAGTTAAAATTTTCTAGCTTTTTGAATTATGATTTATACACCATGAAATTCAATCATTTTAGATGTATTTTTGCTGTTAATTTATTTTGAAAAATAAACATGATGCTGGATGTGGAGGCCCATCCCTGTAGTCTCAGAACCCCAAAGGCTGAGGCAGGAGGATCACTGTGAGTTCCAGTCCAACATGGGTTACATAATTCAAGGCCACTCTGAATTGCATAACAAGACCCTATATTAGTTTAAAAGGAAAAAGAAAAAAATAAACGTGTAGTTAAACTGTATTACTAACAAAATTCTTCCCTGGTCCAGACTTTATTTAGTTCAGTTCCTGTTGTAGATTGATAGGCAGTTAGAAAGGGATTAGGCCTAAGGTAGAGTCAGAACACAAGAGGCAAACCAGGCCTGTGGTCAAGGCTGAGTTGATAAAAAAAATAGGCCCAAGATGGAGACCCTAGAGATATACAGTAGCCCAAAGCTGTGCTACCCTTTAGTCCAGTAAAACAGTGTAACAACGTGTAGAAACAACATAATGAAGCCAGAGATTGGTGACCAGGGCACACTCTGGCCCTTGCTCCTGCCCCTTCCAGAAATGCCTTTGGTTTTCTCCATGCGGTATACCCTTGCTGCATACCTTATTTCTCTACTAAATCAATATTAGCTAAGTAACTGGACTGGTCATCCTCTAGATTGATTATAGTTTGACCCAAGGTAACTGTGGTGTGATTTTACTTTATAACACCCCCCTCTGCCCCCAAGACCAAGAGCCTGAGTGGCAGCCCATATCCAAGACCCTGCCTGACTTTCAGGATCTTTCTCTTAATAAAAATCTTCCCTGCTTTTCTCCTTTGCATTGGACATTGTCCTGTGTTCTGAGATATGCCAAACTTGGCACATCTAACAGGTTTGGGGGTTATATCCCTGTAACACCATGAGCCCTCTTCTCAACTAGTTCCCAAATTTGGCTTCCTTAGGTGGTCCTGTCCTTGCTGGGCCTACATCACCCAAATTAGCAAGAGTCCTAGTAAGTCAGTTTAGGGAGGACACATTCCCCAATCCTGAATGTCTGCTCAGTAATTTTCCAGCCTTGAGCCTTCACCTGCTGGTTGGCGACACTACCCCAGCTGTCTGCTGTACTCGAATTGTGGCAAAACTGAGTTTGGGAAAGGAACCAAACTTATGGAAATCTGAAAACAGTGAACAGCCGGGTAGGGGATGAAGGTGGAGGTCCTGGCTGGAACATCTTCCAACAAAAGCCAGGCTGTGAGTGTGAGCCAACATTTTTATGTGAGGTGGGGGTCACAAAGATAGGACAGGACAGCCTAGCAATTCTTCTGATTAGCTAGAAGGTTATGATTATCGGTTCCAGGGCTAGGTTAATGACTACAAAGCTTAGTATAATCAAGCTTCCTGAATGTTCAGTTCTACTCCAATGGTTACAGGGGCTGTTATCGTTTGTGTCTCGATGTCCTCCAGAGCCTCATGCAGCCATGGGTTGGGCTTCTAGAGTTTGTGATTGATTTATGGGCCAATGCTAGGTAGATGGGTATGAGTGCTATACTTGCTTGGGATGGGTCACCTGTGTACAATATAAAGAGGGAAAAGGGGCTTGCTTTGTGTTGCTCCTCCCTTTCTGCTCTTGTTGCTTTTACTGTTTTCCACTGCCATGAACTGCTACCCTCTGCCACGTGCCACTCTACCTTGGATCCAGCCAGTTATGGACTAAAACCTTCATATCTCAGTAAACTTTTCCTTCCTTAATTCTGAGCCTCATGAATTTTGTCTCAGCAAGGAAGAAAAGTAACCAAGACAGGGGCCAAGAAAGCAATTACAGAGCCATGAAGCAGCTACAGAGCTATGTGCTTCAAAGAGAACAAAGTTTTACAAAGAACCATTTTTCCTTGTACAGTTTTTCCATTTTGCTTGGAGTTGGGCTGGAACCCCCTCCTGCATTTACAGCAGACCTGTAATGCTCAGGCTTCCTTGGGAATTTTAATGTGTCAGAATGTTTTTCTTAACATAGTTGTTAGAATTTGGAATCTTCTTAGTTGTAGTTTAAGTTCTTAAATGCTGAGGTGATGGTTATGTGAGTCAAGCATGCTGCTTACTTATA
>PVKA01026308.1:0-31856 GCA_004027165.1 Ctenomys sociabilis | reverse complement strand
CTCATTATTTTCCTGTTCATTTAACTGATCAATAGGTACATGAAATGAAAAAGATACATTAGATTTTTTTCTTCCCATGTGAAGAAAACTGAAAGAAGTATAAATATTACATAAAATCATGGGATTTGTGGTTGCTAGAAAAACCTAGAGAGGTCCTGATCGTGCTCTGTTGGGAGAAAGATACAACTAAAACCTCTGCGCCTGAAAGCCGATTTATGTTTCGAAAAGCTTTAGCAGTCCGAAGGAATTTTATTCTTTCTTTTTTTGATAAGTGCTCAGTGAAACACTTTTGAAATCTGATGTCTGACTTTCACAAGTGAAGATGTGTTCCACAGGTGTTCTTGGAGAATTATCTGTGGAAATCTGTCTGCATCACAGTGTGGCAAGGCTTGTGCTGTACCCAGAACATCATTCTTTTGGCCTGAAATGCTGCGTTTGTGTTTCCAAAGGCCACAGTCTTCCTCTGGCAGTGGGCAGTCAATAGTAGGTAGTTTTCCTAAGCCTTGTGGAAGAATCTCTAACACTGTGTTACATGGCACAGTGACAAATTGTTGAGACTGATTTCTCCAGGGATGGCAATTGTCATGCAACCAGGCTTGCCCTTTAGGCAAGAAAAAGTTTATAGTATGAAATGATTTTTATAAACTGTAAATTGGCCCTGTACACAGTCCAAGGATTCTTTTCCCTGTAGCTTTCTCAAGACAAGACTGCTTTCCCACTTCAGTTCCACTTGTAGCTAGTCTTTTTAAAGATCATCTATTTATTTATTTGTTTCATACAGGGCCTTGCTCTGCAGTTCAGATTTGTGGTGATCCTCCTGTCTTAGCCATAGGCATGCAGCACAATACCTTGTTTTGGTGACTGGCTTGGCACACCCAGGACGGGGCTAGCAGGGCAGGTGCTTCTAGGATCAAACTTGGGTCCTTGTATTTGCCAGGCAGGCAATTAGACCACTGAGCTACCTCCCCATCCTCATCTAGTCTTAAAAAGTAGCATGGATGTCTGTTGGTTTTCTCTGCATCTCCCAGACTTTTCTCTTCCTCTTCCTCAATACTCTCAGCATTAATTCTTATTAATCCAATTTTATCATGGATTTTCCTTATTTTAGCTCCATGTAATGATCCCAGAGTCATCCTTCCTCATAAAAACAAAACAAACAAACAAACAAAAAAACAGTTTTATGCCAAGATAATTGTCATTCTTCATAATATAAGTTGGTTTTAGGTTGGAGTTGCCTTGAAATACTTGTTGAAGAAGCTTTACCTCCATTTCTGCAGCACTTCCTTTTGCATTTTGTAGGTCTCATTGAGTTCCCATAGGTGTATTGTGGATACTGAACGCCCATCAAAATAAGAAAGAATAAAATTCCTTCGGACTGCTAAAGCTTTTCCAAAAACTATAATTCTGGGCCAGGGAGATGGTTGGGCCAGGGAGATGGCTCAGTGGAATAAGCATTTCCCTGGCAAGCGCAAGGGCCTGAGTTCAATCCCTGGTTCCACAAACACAAAGACAAAAAAAAAAAATCTATAATTCCTCTACAGACTAAATCTTGTCCCCCTCACTCTGCTCTCCACTTTCTAAGTTTTCAACTGGCTTCATTATTTGGATCTTAACAATCTTTGTCTAGCACCAAGATCTTTAAATCTTTGACTTCTCCAGATTTTCACTGCTTTTTAAGCCTTTCATGTTCTTTCCTTTTGGTGAACATGAATTTCCTGCATAAGCGGCCAACCAAGTCCACCCTCCCACTGGCACATAGTTTTATTATATTTGATGCACAAGACCATCCCATCTCATCCACTCTTTGCTGGAATACGTTGTTGATAATGGCTGGAAAAATGGCACTGATGTACTGTCCAAGCAGAACAGAATGCTGCCTAGTAAGTTCTGCTCCTGCACTATTTTAAAAATCTATTTTCTTAGATTAATATTGGCTATTCTTTTTTTTATCTCTTTCAATTCCTGATGTCTCCTCTATATTTTTCTTATCTGATTATTTTGTTCACTTTTGTCCACAGAATTTATTTTTAAAATGAGTAGAATTTTCTTTAAGTTTTTTTTGTGTGTGTGCAGGGTCTCACTGTGTAGCTCAAACTCATAGTGACCCTTCTGATATCTGCTTCCTAGTGCTGGGAAGGATAGGCCACCACATCCGGACTCCATCTCTGGCTCAGCATTCCCAGGGCCAAGGCTGGCATGGCATGTGGTGCCAGGGATTGAGCGCTGGGCCCTGGGCTTACCTAAGCAAGCACTTAATCTGTTGAGCTATATAGCTGGCCCTGAGAAAGAGTAGATGTTTTGTTTTCTTTTTTGTTTTAATAGTTCATTTTTATAATTCTCAGGATTTTTAAAAATTAATTTTGTTGAGAAACAAATAGCAATGAGACAATTTCAAAACTGATTAGTAGGACAGTTACAATAATTAATGCATTGCATATTGTTGTCTTCATAGTGGTTATTCACAGTACAAGATGCAGACATGGCATCCTGTCCATACCCTATTAGTACAAATCTTTCTTCTCATTGAATTAATAGAAACTAGCTGTGTATCTATCCTATTTTGCATAAACAGATTCAAAATGGTCCTTCATTTGCATCCCCTTTTTTGTTTAGTTTTTTCAGAAATGGGTATTCCATTGCCATTTAAATGTTATGGGTGCATAAATTTAACAAAATAATCAAATATAGTCCAGTAGCCCATAATAGTAGTGGGTTATCTGTAGGATTGGCAATGTCAGAAGTTGTTCACTTGAGTCTTTTATAGTTCAGTTTCTTCACATTGAGCTGTATCCCCAGACTTTTATTTTCTTTAAATTCAGAGGCAGGATCTTGCTAGATCATTAGATTGCCCACAGAGGGTTTGATCTTGCCATCCTCTTGCCTCAAAAAGCTGGGGATACATATAGGTGCTACCATGCCAGCCTGTTTTTGTCTATAAACAAATATTTGATGATGTACTCCTATTTCAGAAATTAAAATAAGTTTTAAGCTCACATTTTAATTTAATCCTTTATCTAGAAGCATTTCTTATATTCCTGTTGTGTATTCGCATATTTCTTTTACTTTCTTCATTGCCAGATATGCAAAAATATTTTGCAAATGGGTAGCTTTAAAAAGAATGTTTTATAATATTGAATATTATTTGAAAAATTAAAGCTTTATTATCGTAATGTAAAATGATTATCAGTTCTCTTAAAAATGTTTCCTTACTCAATCATTTCCTTAGTTTACAGCGCTTCGAAATAGACTCCCTCTGCCTACTCTTACTCCGTAACACTTTTTCCCCAAAATACTACTAATGTTTTTTGATTAGGCAGCAGAAATCTAAAATGTTCCTGGAGTCACTAAACCTGCCTTAATTGATTTGTGTGCGAGGCGAGCTAAATTCAGACCCACATTCATCATAGCAGAGCTATTTCCTTCTTTTCAGGCTGAATTATGTAGGAGAGCACTGTGCCACCCTGGTGCGCGCACATTGGTAGGCAGCCGGCATCCGCAGGCTTCTTCCTCGTTCCCTAGGTTGCGACATCAGCAGAAGGGTCCAAAGCTCTGCGCACTGCTGCCGCAGCCTCTTCGCCCTCCCCTCTCGTGGGTGCTCTTTCCTCTCTTCCGGTCACAGAGTGCTAGCAAAAGTCATCCTGACAGCTTCTCCCACTTTTCTGAGCTTATCTAAGCTACAGTTTCACTTTGTTCCATGGATGGCTTTTTCATGCTAGCTCCTGTTTCCTCCCTGTTCACTTTCTCGCCAGGAAAAAAAAAAAAAAAAAAAAAAAAAAAAAAAATATATATATATATATATATATATATATATATATATATATGTAAGTGGAGGATGAGAGCATGGTGATAGAATATTCTTTTCTTTCTTTATCAAAGGCAGGTAGTATATTCACAAGGTCAGAGTTCTGAATTCTTTTCCCTAAAAGACTTCAATTCAAAAGTTCCTTGAGGTGTCTGCAGAGAAATAAGTGCCAGCTGAAAGCTTTATTGCTTTTGAAACTTTACATTTTTTTCTTCCTATAGCAGCTTCATTAAACCAGCTTCCTGCTCTTTACCAGAGACTTGACACTGTACAGAGCAGTGCAGAGAGATTAAATTAGATCTAATTAGATACTGGAAGTGCTATATATTCTATTAATAAAAGACTTCCTTACTTGGCATAAAGGAGATTTAAAATTTGTGAAATGAACATTTATGGTGCTCTTTGCTTCCTCACTAGGACAGGGATGTGGAGATAAATAAAAATCCCAAGGAACTTCCTACATCGGTTTAATTTGAAGGATACCCCAAACTTCTTATCTCTAAGTCTCTTTTTCCCAAGGACCTTAAAATCTCATCATTTCTTGATTTGCATGATTAAGCAGTGCATTTTAGGCTTATTTTGTTGATATTATTTGGTCATCTAAAGTATACATTATCAGAAAAATACAGTTAGAGTAGAGGCTCTGGAAAAGGGGTTGCCTAGAAAGAAAACTGCAATAAAGTGAACTGTAGAACCTTTCGGGAATGAGTCCTGGAAGGTTTTGGAGAGTAGTGACAGCCGTCTTTCCACACCATTATGTAATAAATATCTTCAGGGCATATTTTTAATAAGTAGAAAAAGAAAAAAGTTATCTTTTTATGGATCTTAAGATTTTCTTCTTTTGAGTGTGTGTTTAAAAGGGATTTTCTTCGGGCACAGGGGAAAGCTCAGCAGACCAAGTGCCTGATTACGCAAGCGCAGGGACTGGGCTTCAGTTCCCTGCACCACAGGCCGTGCTGACCCCATCCCTGGGTGCACTGAGCCAGGGACCGAGACTGGGCATGGTGCTGCATACTGGCAATCCCAGCACTGCGGAGGCTGAAAACGGAAGGATCACTGTGAGTTGTGGCTGCTTAGTGAGACCTTGGACTAAATATGTAAACTAATAGTAATAATTAATTAATTAAAATAAAAGGGATGCTTTTATTTTACAATAGTGAAAGTCAGATTAACACTGCTTCCAAATTTTAACGAGTTACCCAGAAGAAGGATGAGCAATGAGAGGCTGACGTTTCATTCCTCTGGCAGTCCTGATGCCCAAAGAAACTGTCATGTCATCGTAAAAAACAGTCTTTCTGACAGATTGACCTTGAACATGTTCTGAGACATGTGAGTAGAGCTGAGGAGAGCAAGTGAGGTTGGGGTTGGTCAAAGCAAGAAGTATTTTCTTACTGAAGGTGTGAAGGGGCTTTGTCCTGATGAATCTGAAGCCTTGGGTCAGGGTTGTTCCACTCACCCGTGTCTCTGGAGTGATGTTCTGTCAATGAACGGTAGTGTTACACGTAGGCCGCAGACCTTGGCCCACCTCCATCTTTAACTTGCTATGCCTTTCTCAATAGCCTCACAGGTGTCCAATAGTGAATGTAATGTCTATCCTTCTGGAAGTATTTTAAAATTATGTTTATGTATTGCTAGAGACAAATCTTCCTACTATGCTTCAGGAAATTATGATATATGATTTTCTCCCTGGATATTTGACATTGACTTTTTTTCCATTGATGTTATAAAGGCTGATTAATGTATCGCTTTCTTACTCTAAATCCTAACTACTGAATTTTGTATGAAATTAAACGTGTAAATAAATGCATGTAAATGTGGGCTTCTACAATGTTAATTGAATTTATCTGTTATAGACATGTAGCATTTACCTGTAATTATTTAAATCAAAAGAGTATGGATACATATCAAAATATTCCAAGAAAGCTGAATGGTGAGTCTCTTGATTAATGATTCCTGATCTCTTTCTCCTCCCCTGAAGGCAATGAGTTTTCACCATTTATGCCTTCTGCTTTTTGGTTGCTACCTTCATAATTCTACATAATATGTTTATGTCACCATTGCTGAGCTTAATCAAATTTGGATACTATTGGTAATAATATCTTATTTTGAAATATAAAAAATTGATAAATTAATGTTTTAATTATTTTCTAGTTTACCTTTCTATAAATGTTTTCAACTGCCATCATTTTAACTGAAAAATGATGTCTTTTTTTTGGGGTGGAACCAGAGATTGAACTCAGGCCCTTGTGCTTGCCAGGGAAGCACTTATTTTACTGATCCATCTCCCTGGTCCCAATGATGTCTTTTTATAAAAGGTGCTGAATTTTACTATTTATTTCTTAGGGTACAATTTTATTTATTAACATTTTTTACATTGTCAAAGATGTGAACACAGATTTCCCTTAAATATAGTAAATTTTCATGTTATCCTCATGGGTTCAGTGTGAATATTTGAATTCTACAAGTAATTCTTGCATCATTTTGACTATGAAATATAAATAGATTATGTTTTTCATACCTTTGGATTTTTTAAAAATTGCATTGGGATTTGTAGAGCTTATTGCTTCTTTATCTCAGGCTTATTTTAAGTTATTTTAATACTTATTTCCATTCTTTACCTACTACTAATAGTTATATGTAATTTTGATTCATGAATCAAGTATCTTAGACCTCTTGAATGTAGTAATTAGAGTTTTATTTAAATCATCCTCTTTCCTTGATTATCTCTACTTCAGTAGAAAAAATTAAAAATAATTACTTTTATTTCTCCTTGATAGTTTTTGTCTTATACCTGGAACCTGTAGTTGTTCATAAGTTTTAAAAATTGAAATTGTGTGTAATCTCTATACATTTCTTCTAAGGTTATTTTCAGCATCTCTGTATCAGTCAACTCTCATATTAAAGGAAGAGTGGCTTATTTGGCTTGTATTTTCAATGTTTCAGTTCCTGATTGGATGACTCGAAGGCAGAAACCTAATGGTGAAACAAAGGAAGTAGAACCCAGGGGTATAGTGGCCCTGAGGGTCATTCTTCCAAAGGCACAGTTCCAGAGGACTCAACTCCTCCAGCTGGACCTCCTGCCTTAGCATCGTGCAGCTGCGAAGGTTAGTGGGTTACAGTATTGATGAATAGAGTGCCTCCATGGTTCTATCAGCTCTTTCTGAGTCCCCTCAAAAAGTTGACAAGATCAAGCACTACATCCTCATGTATAATTAATAATTAGGTTAATTATCTGGACTTTTCTTATTATGAAGCTGTTGTCTTCTAAAATGTAAGCATCAGGTAGATTTTGTCTTGCCATACCATCTGCCAGATAAGAAATCCTGGGCCTTCCCTGTTGATGTTTTTTGTTTCTTAAAGATGAGCTCTTTGTGTATTTAGTTATAGTTAAACCTTGATGCTTGCAGTCTCCATGGAGGGGAGTTGGAAAGGGGATTAAGATATCGGTCTGTCTGTCTATCTGTCTTTCTATCTATCTTCAGTTATGCCCCCTATTTTTCAGTCCTCACTACCACCATACACCATACTGTCCAAGACTGGAGCTCCTGGCATCACTGGGTGAACTGCTCTGAACTCCCTGCAGCCCCTCAAGGTAGATCACTTTTTAGGGTTTATTTCCAGTGGTCAAAACTCTCACCTACTTGCTAGCTGGCAGACCCTGGTGAAGGAGCTATAACACTTTGGTTGATAATTTGACTCTGTATTCATTTATTCCAAATTTATTTTCACATTTCGACAAGTGTCAGAGAGGGGCAGAAGGGTAAAGTACATTTTTCTGCCATCTTAAGCTGACAATTTGTTCTATATTCTAATAGTACCTGAAGTTTAGAATGGGAACTATTTTAATGTGTTTATTAAGATTCTACTTTTATCAAGAATAAGTTCAAACATGTTGATTCCTGCTATGGACAGTTGAAATTATTTGTAGTTTCTTTTACTAATAATTTGTTTGAATGAAATGTGAGAGACAAGGAAAGACTTTTAATGAAAATTACTCTATGATTAAGCCTTTTATATGGAGATAATTTTCACAAACATCCTCATTTACTGAGTTTTCTGTATATCCTTTCATGTAGCCCTAACTGTGGCCAAATTCGATTCACAGTAGGCTGAAGATAGTCCAGTGGTAGCATGCTTGTCTGGCAAGTGTGAAGCTTTGATTTTAGTACCCAGTGCCACAAAAATAATAACAGCAAAAGCTAGACTTTATAAATACCTTCATTAATTTTATAATTCATAGTTTTCTTACTTTTTATTTTTGGTAGTGGGGATTGAACTCAGGACCTTAAACTTGTCAGGTAGGTGCTTATGCCACTGAACTGTCTCCCTGGCTCTACTTCCATTGTTTTTAAAATGTAGAAGCAGTAACAATTTCAGCAACAGTCTTAGTAAATTGTTAATATGTAGTAAGTAATAAGGCTGAGAGGTAAAATGAACCACAGATCCATGTACGTGGAAGAAACACGACTGAAAGAGTGCAGCCAATCTTCAAGCAAAAGAAAATTCCTAGAAATATTTGTAAGGGCTCTTCTGGGTCTAGTGGTCTAGTCATCTGTGAGGCTCTCAGGTCCTTCCTGCACATTAGTGTTTGAATCAAGAAATCCCATGCCAAAAAATTGTACTCTGTTTCTGTCCCAATTAGCCCAAAGTGCTGTCATGTTAATTTGTAACCAAACTATCATTTCATTTTCTTAGAAACGAATGCAAATTGAATGACAAATTATTTCTTCATAAATAATTGCAACCCTGCCCTTCACTTTACAACATTTCCCAGTTATGCTGGCCTTAGGAGTCACTCACAGATGCAGAAACAAACATCCTCCTCTTATAATAATATCTCTGTACTAGAACAACAAACAATTTTCAAGTTGTTCAAAGTATCTGTGGTGCAACACCATTACCTATGGATGCTAAAGATGATAATTACAGAATATTTAGAAAAACACATTTTGTCGTGTATTTAATTGCATTTTCTGTGACTTTTCTGGACTCTTAATGGAGAGAAGGTAATTGGTCGATTGTTTTGAACTTTTTCAAAACTGAGCTCCACTGCGAAATCTCTTCTGAAATAATGGAATCAATTATCTGAGTTGTTGAGCAGGTGTTAGCCTGAATGCTCTAAAAATAAATCATGTCAGACTACTCTAAATTTTTTGATAAAGTAACTAAGTTAATTTGTGAAAAGGCATAATTTATCTTGATTTTAACAATGCTTTTGGTAAAGCATCTCTCCAAGTACTTGTGAACAAGTCCCAACATGCTGGCATTAGCATGGCATGGCTACAATGGATGACTAACCAGCAAACTGCAGTAATTCTTCTGGGCAGAGTTGACAAGAAGGGCTCCCTGGGACTCAGAATTGAGGAATATTTTAAATGATATTTGTATTGCTACTTTATCAATAGACTCATAGTCAGCCAGGGATTCAGTCTCCCCACGGTTCCCAAGTAGCAGTTTTAGAACCTGGGGAAGAATGGGCAACAGATGCAAGTTAACTACTGGGTCTGCAGAACAAGGTCAGAAATTGAATTTGGAGTTTCAGGTTAACAGAGCAGTACACTAACTGAACAGCAATGACACGGAGGCATTACTGTGGCAGCTCAGCTAACTGCGATCCAATTAGTGCTTGGTGTCACGATTGTTTAAAGACTGTACATTCTAATAAAGAAGCTGAAGGCTCAGGACCTTTTGAGATTCGATAATATTGACTTGAACATTCTCACCTCACTAAGCAATTTTGGCTTCCAATCTCATCAAAATTTCACAGAAAACTCTCATTTCCTTATATTAATCCTTAAATAAAAACATTATTCACTCCACTTTAAGAAGCTTTAAAATTGCAATCTCTTTTTTTTTTAAATGTATTTTGTACAGTGTCTCCAAGGTCTTGTTATGTAGACTGCACTCAGAGCTATTCTGATTTCAGCTTCATGTACTGGGAGTACAGGTGCACACCACCATGTCTAGTCTTAATTGCAGTCTCAGTGTGACCAGGGCATGGTGCCAGAACAGCATGCCTGGGATCAAACCCTGACTGCTGTGCTCTGCCTAAGAAGGGATTTAGTCTGCTGAGCTATCTGGCTGGCATTTTTTATGGCATCATACAACAGGAAGAAGTCAGTGTTCATGAGAAATGAGCACTCCATCCCCCATACCCTAATTGACCCTTTCCTGTGATCAGTCTGTTTGCTAGTTTTTCATATATAATTCTAAGAAACTTCCTAAGTGGTTGCTATGGGCGGTAGCAGCTTTGTTGCTAGACACTTTGAGAATGAGTCCTCAGTGGTGATTCTCTTGTAATACAGGTCCAGTCAACAATATCTCATTAATTCCTTCAAGTCTCAGTGGTTGCTCACAGCTCTCTGTAATTCTAGATCCTTTGCTAGAAGCTCAGTATTAAACTATCATCTTTGCATGCTCTTCTAAGGGTACCTCATAGTAACCTCAGAAATTTACCTTCTGCTTTGCATTTGTTGAGCTTTCACGGCTTTTGAAAGAACCAAAGTTATATTCAAATCTTTAGCCCCTATTACTTAAAATGTGATCACACCAGCAACATTGGAGTCCCTTGGAAACTGGCTGAAATGCAGAATCTTCAGAGTGCCTCCTGGCCATTAAAATACAATATCCACTTAGCATGATTTCTATGTACTTAAAAGTAGATTCAGTGCATATCAATGAATGGTTGTAGATTGTTCTATAGAATAGGAAGAAAGCTGAACTTTGACTTCACATGGATGTAGACTGAGAGAATTTGACTTCAGTTATAACCTTTTTCTCTATACAAAAATCCAAGAATTTATGTAGAAATGAATAGTGGAGTACTTCAGGTAGCTCTGCTCTCTCACTCTTAAGTCTTAAAAAGTGATAGCTCGAATGATTCATTTGGGAATAGACAGATGATATTATGTAGAGTAGGATGCACCCAGTGTTGAAGAAATAACTTCTAGAAATAGATCACACCACTGTGAAGTGTTTTACATAGCTCTCATGATATGGAAGGGTCACATTGGACAACCTCACTATGACTGAGTATGCTAAACTGTCTGTGTACTTATATAATTCTGCAGACTAGCAAAGAAGCTGAACTTCTAGGCCATGAGAGTGCAGGAACTCACTCAACCTCTACCCTCCTCTGGCTGAACACAGAGGGGCAGAACCACTTTGCCTTTTATTGTGGATGTTTTAGGTCCTTAGGACAATAGCTTAGAAATTTGGAAAGGCAAAATCTTATAGTAAATGTCAAGTTATATCTTAGTGAACTTTGTTCTGAATCAAGGAAAATCGTGCATCTGTTTTATAAATCTTCGTAAGCAATGCTATATTTGGTTCTAAATATTGGGAGTGTAATTAAGGAGCTTCAAATTGTTGAATGATGCTGAAAATGACTGTGAAATTTATTCAAAAATCAGAACAACTATTTTTGTAAGGAAGGATTAAAAACTGAATACATTTATGTCTGAAAAATACATTTTAAAATAGGCTGAGGAGATATGATTGCATCCAACAATTATAGAGCGATAGTAAATAGAGTCCAAATATAAAAATGGAAAGAATAGCTATCCTGAGAACCTGAACTGAGGGACAGTACTAATTTTAACTATTCCATTGTGTGGCTGGGGTACAGCTGGGGTAATGTATGATGTCAGTTCCTAAATGAAAATCTGCAAACTGGAAAATAAATCCTTTTTTAAAAAAGAAATCTAAGCCCATTGCTTAAGGAGATGGCAATATGAGATTGCATTAATGGATATTTGAACTTATCCTAGATTTTTTTCTTGACTCATCTGTATTTTTCTTTACCAACTTATTATGTTTGTTATTTTTTTATCAAAGGATAATGTTTTGCAAGAGTCTGATTTTAGCCTCCTGTCTTTTTTTTTTTTAAAGTAAAAAAGAAAACCAATTTTAATCTTCAGTATGTGCTAAGAGTGTTTTTTTATCTGTCCATCTGCATCTAATAGAAGTACTGAGGTAGCCAATAAAATATAGGGGCAGATACAGAAAGGACTACATTAAATTTGTTACTTTCTGGCTTACATGGAGAGAACATGGCCAGTATTCAGACTTAATAACTATGAAGTCAGATATGTGTTTAGATGTTTAACATTTAGTTGGTTTTACCTTTCTATGCTTAGAATATTCATTAAAATTTCTACTTCATAGCCGGGTGTGGTGGCGCAGGCCTGTAATCCCAGCACTCGGGAGGCTGAGGCAGGAGGATTGTTGTGAGTTCAAGACCAGCTTGAGCTACAGAGTGAGCTTAAGGCCAGCCTGAACTGCATAGTGAGACCCTGTCTCAAAAAGACAAAAAAAAAAAAAATTTCTACTTCATGTATCATTTCTTTTTAACATTGTTTATATAAGTATATGTAAGTGGGTACAAATAGATTTAAAGATTAGTGAGAGCAAATAAAGACTAAGAATGTTTATATTTTAGCTGAATGAATTCTGTAATAATCCAAAATTACAGAGTCTTCATGAACTAGTGAGTTAATAGGACAGATTTAGAAGTAGGGTCAGGTGTTGGAAGGAATAAAATTTCCCTTAAAATTCAAAATCGTATTAGATTTTGGTGTTTGCTTAACTTCAGATGAATATTTGTTTGTTTGTTAAAAAAATCTGAAAATATTTCTGTCACTAGGAAAATGTTCAGTTTTTCTTGAAACACTTGACAATACCAGTTAAGGTTTGAAACTTTCAAGAAAGGAAACTGAAACATAATCATACTTTTGAGTTGTCATAATTTCTTTGTGCCTTTTAAGTATTCTTTTTCATTGTCTTTTTTATGCCAAAAACTTATATAATTGAAATAATTTATGCTATTAATATTGTCTTTTGTCCTTCAACTTATAGTAGCAGCTCATGCCAGTTTCATCATTTGGATGATTAAACTAGGAGTTTTGTATCTTTATATGGCATTATACCTTTATTATGGTGACTGATTTTCTGTGGCACACGTGTGGGTCACAAGGTACTCCAATGTATCACTGCACACGTTAGGGGAGGTTTATTTCTGGCTTCATTAACATATGAGTCAATGGACCAGTAAGTATATTTCTCATCACAATGATGTTGGCATCATCCAGTTTGACCTCTATATAGAATAAATGTGGAGGAATGAGGAATTTGGCTCCCTTCCTTTTATTTTTCCTGACTCACTGCTAGAGCTGCAGATTCTCATAACATTGCCTCCTGCCCTTGGAGTAAGACTTTCATCATCAGCTTCCCTTGCTTTTATGTTTTTGAACATGGACTAAATTATACCACTAGCTTTCCAGGGCTCTAGTTTATGGACAGTAGAAGAAAGGACTCCTCAGTTCTAAGATAATGTTCCTCTAATCCAATTCCAGATACATACAGGCAAAATATCTGTATATATTTGTATATTGCCTATTAATTCTGATGGGCTTTATTTCCCCTGGAAAGCCCTATCTAATACCTCAACTGTTGTGCTGTGTTAGTAGTTTCCTACTGTTTATGGGAAGGAAAGGAATGAAAATTATACAAAGGAGTGAACACAATAAAAAGATGCACACTTGGGTAAATTAACACGTACTGTACAGGATAGAGTGTACGCCAGAAGAACCCTGCCGTGTACAGTCTCGTGTGTCCTCCAATTGGGCCTCTGTCTCATCAGGCTTCTTTGCTCATCAGCAAGGAGGATTTCAGGACCTGGTATGGAGGTTGGGGCAGCGGCAGCCCAGATGGAAGGGGCCATTGCCCAACATGTGCCTATCAGGGGAAAGCAGAGTCATGGATGTTGGCACAGCTTTGTTTGCCAATTAACTTGCTGAACAATGACAGCCCTTATCTTTGGCATAAGAGTAGCGCTTATATGTGGCCAAACATCCCAATGAAAAATTTTTTAAAAATGTGTGCCAATTTGAAAAGAATAGTTCTCAGCTTAGAGTTGGCATAGATTCCTTCTTGTTTATCCCATTATCTGTTCTACTTGTTCAGCCTAACTTTAACATGTTTATGGATTACTAATTTTAGTATATTTAATGGGTTAATAACTTATTATTTGCATTAAACATGCATGATTAATTCTAATTGTTGCTGACCTGCTATTTGATTACTTGTTGCCTACATGACACTTACATTTCATAAATACTAACTTGGTTAATATCCTTGCTATTTATAGGTTTCAACTATCACATTTACTTTGATTTCATAGCAAAATGAAATTCTCTTTACAAACTCAGAAAGGAATAATATAATTTGTATATAGCACTTTGTTGTTAATACAAAAGATAGTTTTTATATATTTGAAAGGTGTTTAGGAAAACACTGCTCTGATTCCATTACAATATACATTAGGCATGTTCAAGGCATAATCTGATATTAATACTATTAATGTTAGCGTAATAGTAGTAGCAGCACGAATAAAGCACCAATGGTGGACCAAGGATAAACTGCTGATATTTGAAGCCAACATATATTGAAAAGTTGGGGAAAACATTGAGATCATTGTAACCAATCTTTTCCTCCTACTATAATGACACATTAAAAAAAAAATTATCTTCAGGTTTTATTTACTGGAAAACACTAAAATAATAGAAAAGCTGGAGAAATTTCAAGAAACAGGTATGTCAATATCATCAGAAAGTCAATGTTTCAGTGTCAAACCACTTTTTTGTGTTCTTTAAGTTTTTTTTTTTTTGTGTGTGTGCAGGGTGTCACCACACAGCTCCGACTCTTAGTGACCCCCCTGATTTCTGCCTCACAGTGCTGGGATTTCAGGCGTGCGTCACCATCCCCAAACTCCATCTCCAGCTCTAAGTGCGCAGGGTTGGGGACAGCGCAGCACGCAGAGCCGGGGATCTAACACTGGCTCCCACATTTACCTGCACAAGCACACTGGCTCTTGTGTTCTTTATTAGGGTGCATCTTTGCCACAAACACCTCCTACCTAGCTCCTTTCTAACTCATAAGTTTGCTTAACAGAAATATTCAGCATGCAGAAGCTGATGCGAAGGCAAAGGTGCACGCTTCGGTGTACAGTGCAGGTTGGTGCTTGTGAGTGAAAAGTTAGGGTTCCGACTATCTCATTTCTGACCCCTGGCTACTTCTCAGCACGCTGAGTTTACACTATCCTTTGGCTCAGTTTCCTTATCCTTACAATATCATCCAAATAAGCAAAAAAATAGATTGCATCAACACAAGGAGTTTGACCTCAAAGGTAATCATGAGTGTTAACTTAAGAACTATCTCAAACATTCATTCAAGTTTCTCATCATCTTCATTGAATGCATTTAATTTTAGATTCATTCAATAAACTACTCTGGCCACAAGTTTCTGATGAGAATCTGTTGGCTACTAAATATAAATTTGCACATGCTCTAGATTTAAGTGAGAAGGCAAGAGTTTTCTTTTCACTAGTCATTGATTAACTCACGGAACATTTACTTTTTAAGGTTATTTTTATCTCCAAATACTTTCATTTCCTTGATTTAGTTAGCTAAATGAAAATGAAAAGGGATTTTGTCTTGTTTTCTAGAGTTAATTGAAAACTCAGAAAAATTAAACTTTTACTATGTTTTGTGTTTATTCACTTAATATTAAAGTATTCTTATGACCACTGATTTAAGAACTTTCCAGTTTCCTCTAATTGGTGTAATTACATTCTGATTAACGATTTATATTACATTTTCCTAAGTATCATTTTTATGTTGCTATTAAAATTTTATTGGTGGTGTATGTCATTCTGTTTTTTTATTCTTTTCTTATTCCATCATAGAGGGATATTTAGAAACTCTTATTAGTTTGCATACACAATAAATATTAAGAAATAAAAATAAATCAATTGGCTTAATGATCATGATAAAACTTAATCATCTTGGTAAGAAGCTTGGAATTGGCTTTGTTGCTAGTTCATCTGGTGAATGGAGACAAATAAAAGTATAGTTATTAAGTATATAATATTTGGCTCTTAAAAAGAGTCATAATAGCTTAATAGTTTAATTATGAGTCATTTTCCCACTTACTATATTTCAAAAAATTTCAACTAAAAGATTAAAAGTTGTGGATATTAAAAAATAATGACACTGATGGTTTGGAGTTCATCCTCTTTAAAAGTCATTTTTGCAAGTAATGATAGAGTATAAACCTGAAATGAATTATATGCCCTGGAAAATATAAAAAAATTTTGATTGAATTTATTATCTTTTCATTGATTTAGTCAGATGTTTTGTCATTTTTGTTTTTGTTTTTTTTGTATTTAGGACAGGGTCTACAATGTCTACATGGTCTCAATGCGTAGACTGGACTTGTAGTGGTCCTCCTGTTTACAGCCTCCCAAGTCCTGGGATTACAGAGAAGCACTACCATGCCCAGTCTCAATCACTGTCTCAGCTCACCTGTGGCAGGCTGAAACTGTAAGCCCAGGGATCGAACTCCCAGCCCCTATGTCTGCTTAAGTATGTATTTTAAACCACTGAGCTATTTGGTTGGCCCCTGTTGAGAAGGATTTTTGTTTTGGCAAGCGTGGGTGGCCTTAAAGTCAGGTCTGGCGAGGCATGGGGAGCTGGGGATCCAACCATGGTTGGACCCTGAGCCCAACTGGGTTTGCCCCAGCAGGCGCTTAAACAACTGAGCCAACCAGCAAGCCCCCCTTGTCATTTTTTTGAGTGGAAAAGTTTGTCCTGTGGGCACAGGAAATTCAGTTTCTCTTTAGAAACTGACCTAATTGCCAGAAACATTTTTAAATGATGGTTTTATACACACATTTTTGAAAAAACAATTTTCTAGATCTATAATGGCTAAGATTTTAGTGTTCCTAACACCATCAAATGTTGATTATGATAGAAAATGGACATTCAATCTTTTTCTTTTCTTATTTATTCAGGCACTTACTTACTGAGTACTGATCTGCTATGTTTTGTACTAAATTAAAGTCTTAATACCGACATACAGATAATAAGAAAGCTGAGCAATTTTCTGTTTTTTATGAAACGAATTTTTAGTTAGGGAAATAAGAAATTCATCAAAACTCTCTGCGTGTTTGTCTAGATGTGGAAGTGGCTTTGAAACTGAGTAATGAATAGAGGTGGGAAACATCTTGAGGTACTTGCCAGAAAAATACTGCACTGTCTAAAAAGATCATTGATAAAAATATACAGTGTTCTGATGAACACTCGGAACAAAGAGAAGAAAGCACTAGAGTAAACCAGTACCATTTTAGAAAAAAAAAATATGTCTCCTTGAATAAAATGTTAGAACATGAACACTGAAGTCATTTATGTGCTGCTTAAGAAGGAAAGAACATGCTACTGGGTGTTGGAGGATAGGTGATCCTTGTTAGAAACAACAGAGAAATTGCCTGCGTTATGTTCCATTGTTGAGGAAAATTATAATTTATAAGCAATGAATTTATATAGTTCACTGAGTGGATTTCCTAGAGTATAAAAGGTGCAGTTAGGTGTCTTCTGCTTTTAGAAAACCACCAGAGGGAAGGATAAAATGGAGAAGAAATTGCTCAGCAGAAATGAACCAGTGTTTCATGATTTGGGGAATTCTTAGCTTATCTAAATAGCATGACTGAAAACAAGGAAGAAGCCATTGCTGGACAAGGATTTGTTTAGGTGTTTAGGAATGTGGCATCATATGCGAAGAAAGAGAAGTAGGAAACAAAGTTAGGTTTCCTCTAGAAAGGATCTTTAGAATATCCTGTGTCCAATGGGGTACGTCTTCCTCATGTGGAAGATTGTGAAACATTCTGTATACCAGGAGAAATAATCCTAAATCTCAGCTGAAAAAGACAAAAAAATGGGATGAAAGGCAAAAAAAAAAAAAAAAAAAAAAAAGTATTGCTCCAAGGGCAATGGCACAAAGCAGAGGATTAAATTAATGAACACTTCTTGACAAAGGGGTGAGGACAAAGTCTGATGAATAGAAAAGGCTCTGGCATTCAGAGTTGCTACCTGGTGGACACAGAGACAAAGATCAAACTATGAAGAGTTGTGCTCTTTAGATTTTATTTTCTCTTTCAGTTTCTCACACTAAGGAGACAATATGATGTTTGCACATGAGAGTCTGATTCATTTCACTTACAAGTGTGGTCTCTAGTTATATCCATTCACTAATGAAAGTCTCAAATTTATCTGACTTTATAGCTGAATGATACTCCATCGTATAAAAATGCCATATCTTCTTTATCCATTCCTCAGTGCATGGGCATTTGGATTGTTTCCAAGTTTTAGCTATGATAAATTATACTTTTGTAAACATGGGTGTACATATATCACTAAGGTATGATGTTTTCAGTTCTTCTGGAAAAATACCCAGGAGGGGACTAGCTGGGTTGAATGGAGGGAATTACTGAGTTGAGGACAGAAGAGGTAGTGAGGTAAAGGGGTGTATCCATGTGTGCAAGCAAGATGGAATGGACAACTGTGCTGTGGATTTCTGCTGGTGTGTAGAAAGGAGCAGTTAATGCTTAATTTGTTTCCTCTCCTTTTTCTAATTGTCGTTTTTCTCTTCTTACTTTCTGGTGTATTTCTTTCTTCTCCCAATTTTGCACGCATAAATCTGGTAATATGAACATCTGGTTGGAAGACAACACTGAGCATTACAACAAATACTGTGAAATCATAATATTTTGTTAAGTGAAATTCTGTATCACTTGTAATTTTTCTGTTTTAACACTATTTTGTGCTCTTTTTTAAAATAATAAAAAAAAAAAACTAAAGAGTGTTTTTGCACAATATGCCCTCCTGAAATTTTGACTTATTTGAGACTGACTTATTTGATGGGAGGTTCCTGTTTTTCCCTTTCCAAGTGGAAATATCCATGTATATTTGTCCCGCCATTATATATTAAAAGAAAGTAACTTGATTTCCAGGTTTTCCAAATCCACACATGTACAGGAATTTTTTCTTGGGATAAATAACACCTGGAGTCTTCCTCCTATCAAATGTAGGTGACTGAAAAGATGAGACAGGAGACTTTCTGAACTGAGAATATTTAGATGAGATTATTGCGCAGAAGATTGATGCTTAACAACTTAAGGCTTCCAGAGATGATAAGATAAATATTTTCTGTATGTAGAAAGGACATGAAGTGTTAGTGGCTAAGAGAAGATTGTTATCCATCCATGTTTGCAATAAAAATGATATAAAAACTACAGACAAATATTCTTTTATGATTATAGAAGCAATTCCTTTCAAAAACCATCAGCAAACAAAATTCAGTGCTACAGAAAAATATTTGCATAGCAGAATGTAAAGGGATTTCTTCTTATAATCTGAAGTTGATTCATCAAATAAAATTTCATCAGTGTGATATACCATATCAATAAAATGAACAAAAAATTGACTAAATCTAGTGGCTTAAAAAAAAAAATTTCCTACTGAACAAATCAGAAGTTTATTCTACTTAATAAAGACCATCTAAGGAAACTTGATTTAACATCCTACTAATGGAGAAAGAATGAAAACTTCCTATTTAGTATTAGAAATATTTTATGACATGATTTTGCTTATAAAAATTCTAGCAGACCTCGCCGGGCGTGGTGGCGCTTGCCTGTAATCCCAGCACTCGGGAGGCTGAGGCAGGAGAATTGTTGTGAGTTCGAGACCAGCCTGAGCTACAAAGTGAGCTTAAGGCCAGCCTGAACTGCACAGTGAGACCCTGTCTCAAAAAGACCAAAAAAAAAAAAAAAAAAAAAAAAAAAAATTCTAGCAGACCTAAAAATCAATTTAAACAGTTTCATTATCAATAAAAACCTATTCATAAGAGGTAGAAGTATACAAATATTTGGAGGGAATTTAGGATTGAATATTTATGACCTTGATATAGGTAAGGTTTCTTAAATATAAGAAAAGCACCATTGAAAAAAATTTTTAAAAAGCATTTAAATTGACATCTTTAAAATTAACATTATACTTCAAAAGATACTACCAAAAATTTAAAATACTATTTAAAAATATTTATCTTATATTTAATAAATGACTAGTATGCAATATTTATAAAAATTATTACAACCTTATAGTATACAGATAAATAATCCAATTTATTTATTTATTTATTTATTTTTATGTATTTAATATAGAGTCTACAGGGTCTCACTATGCAGCTCAGACTTGTAGAGCTGGGATTACAGGCATGCACCACCACACCCAGTCTCATTCATTGTCTCAGTGTTCCCTAGGGGTGGGGCCAGCACCATGTGGATCAAACCCTGGTCCCTGTGCCTGCCTGAGCAGGGGTTTTATTCTTTTGAGCTATCTGGCCAGCCCTTTTTCCAATTTTAAAAAATGAGGAAACATTTGTGCAGATATATGTCCAAAGAAGATATACAAACAGATACATTAGGGAAATGCAAATCCAAACCACAAGGAGATACTACTTTAAATCTAGCAGGATGGCTAGTGTATAAAAGACAGATAGTGACGATTGCTGACAAGCCTACAGTGAAACTGTAGCTCTTTTATTTTGCTTCTAAGCTGTAATTTGATATAGCGATGTTGGAAAACAGTTTGGTAGCTCTTTAAGTAATTAGACTCAGTGCTGTCCTATGACCCAACTATTTCATTCTTATTCACAAAAGATTTGAAAACAGACATCCACATAGCAGCTGTTTATGAATGTACATAGCAGAATTATTCAAAATAGCCAAGAATTAGAAGCAACTAAATTTCCCATGGATTGGTTAATAAACGCAATTGTTGCATCACATAATGGCAAATGTTTTCATCATAAAAACTAAGAAAATATTGATGATACTATAGCATTGACAATCTTGAAAATATTATGATGAAAGAAAAATGTGAGATATTAGAGGCTCAATACAGTATAATTCCATTTACTTGAAATATTGAGGCAAGGAAAGCTAGGAAGGAATGTAAATTAGCAGTTTCTGTGAGCTGAGAGAAGCAGGAGAAACTAATGTGAGTGCCAATAGACATGGGTGTTGTCTGAGGGGTTGAAAATATTCTGGGATTATAGAGCAGTGATTATGTAGTAATCCATATCCACCAAATATTGCACTTTAAATAGTATGATATTCACTTATCAAATGATCCAACCATATCAATTGTACCTAAGAGAAATTAAAGCAATATTTATACAAAAGGCTTTATAGCGATGTTCATAGTCATTCTGATTGCGGTAGATAAGTATCAGTAATAACCTAAATATCATCAAGAGAATGAATAAAAGCATTAGTATGTCTATCAAGCAGTACTGCTTAAGAGCAAAAAAGAATGAATTATTATAGTGTATATGTCCAAACATGGATGAATATTAAAATAATTGTGCTGAATGGAAGAAGACTTTCTTCTCTTTTCTTTCTTTTTTTTTTTTTGAATACAGCTTCAGAGGTCTCACTGAGATGAATCTCTCTCCAAGTGAGCCCAGAGCCTCAGAAGCATCTCACATTTATTGAGGGCTAAAGACAGACTAAGGAATGTACATAATTACTTAAGTGAATACAAATTGCCATCTCTACTAACTTCCACCATTTGCCTAACACTAGGTTCACACAATTGCTAGCTGATAACATCCCAGCAAGGGATCAAAGAATAGAGTGCCTACAGGAGAAACTGATATCTTGAATCCCATTTCTGAGAAATTCAAATAGACAGCAATCATCCTTGGGCTCTGTCTATTGCTCCCTACTGTCTCAGGACATTAGGTTTTAATCTCAAATCTATATTTCTATATTCCTCCCCTCTTGTTTTTGAATAAAACAATCCAACACAGATCAGCAGTCCACAATAGTAATGGGTTATCCACAGAAGTTGTTGACTTGAACCATTCACAGCTCAGTATATTAATATGGCTTTACTTTATGTACCTCGTTTTTATACTTTTCTGCCAGATGATTAAGACCAAGATAAAGCAAGACCTATATAACAGGAAATGTAACTTTTGTATCAGATAAGGTCAGTCAGGTACCATCAGGGTTTGTCCTGTAACCCTGTACTGCACTTTGTGGATCCTTCGTCAGTGTCAGCCATATGGATGAGTCACGGCCGTTGCTAGACCAATTGGCTCTCTGTGAAAGCCTGAGAGAAAGTTTTCTCTTCAGTGACTCTCCTCAGGCACATCATAGATTATTGACCACATTGCTCTGTGGCTCCATAATCTCCTTGATCAGAAAATTTGGGGCACAACTGAATTACATGACATTACAGTACAGGTTCTTTTAAGAGGTCCTGAGTCTTCACTGACCTTGAAAGACTAGGGCCAAAATGTTGGCTGACCTTGAAGTCCTTCCTTTTCTCCAATTTTTGATCTGCAAACTTAGATTGTTAACCCTCCAGAAGAGAAGCTGATTATTACCTACAACATATGCAGTTCGGTTTACCCACACCATCTATCTAAACACCAGACATCATAGGCATAACATAGAATAGGCACCTTCCACCAAGCATTGAGATATCAAACCCCAAGACCCTACAGAATATGAAGAAAAAAAAGCCATTTAAAAAAGTTAGGAATTAACACTTACATGTATTCACACAGATATTGAGAAACACCTTTTTGTTTTTATGCTGAAAGTTTTTGCAGCATTTGGTTGAGGACTGCAGATTTTTTATTTAAAGCTTATTGCTGGACTCTTCCTCATTGCCAGGCTAAGAAAGATATACAAACAGTACAGAGACAACATAGACAAATCACTACTACACTTCCACTAAACCATGGAGTAACATGAAAAGGATTAAGGTTTTCAATGCCATTTGAGATACTTTGTAATAGATCAGCACCAGACAATTATGACAATTGTTTTACAAAAGTATTATCAATATGTTGCTGAAGAGACAGGATCTCAGTGGTAAAAGTACCATGATGAAATAAATGCCTTTTCACATTTTCCCATGGGAAATGAGTTTAACTCCATGGAATTAGAGTTACACAGAATGAAGAGGTATTCCAATCACATTTGAAATGAAGTTAATGTTGTAGATTAACAATTTGATCTCCTAGCATAACAACAGCTTGCTTTAAATCATTTATCTTGGCATTTAGCTCTGAATCTATGTGTCTTTGAGAAGTCCCTAAGTGCTGAGTCCTTGTGCCACTGCTGCACAAAATGAACAGTCCTTACACCTTGAGGTAATGGCTATTATTCCTAGAATTATGGCTATCATGAGTTCAATCATTCTTTTAGTTCTCTTCTTTAACACTTCCAACAATTGTTGGAACAGCATCATGGAAGGGGAGTGTTGCCATAGGTGATGCAGTTGTACAGGAAGCAAAATTCTAGTCCTTGCCCTGAGACAATAGATGCTATCCCTGGAAAAATTAAGGCTAATGAAGAATTTAGACTTGTATATAAAGAATAATTTTGATATGTGATGGTATAGTTAGAAGGGTTCCAATAACTAGGTCCTACAAGTAACAGGTAAGGAAGATGAACACATGCCTGAGCAAAATGCACTGTGTTCCTTTTAAATTTTATATGTGATTTATAGAAGGATTGATTCCACTATATAAAACCTTTCCATGCTGACATATGATTTAATGAGGTAATCAGTTTCCAAAATGTTGTTGAATTGGTCCCCCAGAAATGTGAGGGACATTAGGGGACCTCCTCCATGCCACATTATTGTATCATTGGCATTTTTAGTGCTAGTATAAATCTCATCCCTGCCATTCCATTTCCATCTTAACTCCTTCCCTTCTACCATCTGGGCAGAGCCATAAGGGCTCCAATTTATGACCCTTACATAGGAAGTATTAACCAACACCAGGGCTGTTTCTCCTGTGCAGACTTCCCAATGTATCCAATCACTGAGATAAGCACATTGGTATCCGGCAGAGTGGGAGATCTGGCGAGGTGGAAAAGCTCCATCCGTAGCAATACCTTTAAAATTTCTTTCTTGAAGAAAAAGGCCCTATTTTCCTCATTAACCCCCAGTATTATTATTTGCTATAGATAAGCAGACCTATGTGCTTGCTTTTAAGCAATGAGCTTCGTTCCCAATACAAATAGGCCAGCCTTCTACTCCAATTTCATAAAATGGAATTTTGGTTGCTTGTTCTGCTGGTACTGCTGGTCCCCAGGCATCCTAAGGAATGGGTAGCCAGGAGCTTTCATTAACATATATGGGAATAGTAGCATCCCACCAGTGACCTCCTCTATTGAGTGGTGGATATGGAATGTAAGCCCAATAACTAAAATTACCTTCAACACGTACCAGTAGTGACAACAAAGCCACCATACCAAGAAACAAGTTGATACTATTTTTTTCTCAAAATATTTGTTTTTGCTCATTTTCTAGGTTTTGTCAAGTTGGCACCCAAATCACTTCTCTAATATTTCTTTTTTCCAATGATAGTCCGCAGCAGGTCTGGCAGTTATTTTTTGAAAATTTAATATGAATAAAGCTTTTTGTATCATTAACCTTGGTGTATTCATATCTATTCCCGTACTATTCCCCTTTTTTGTTTCATAAGCATTTTAAAGCTTTTATTAGCTCATTTTATAATTACCCATTGATATAAGTCCCTATGGAATGATAACAGACAAATTACACACTTTTATACATTAGAAATCAAAACTATATAGAACATTGTAGTAAGACAATCCTGATGGCATTTTGATATACTTTATATAATTTTTTGTTTTGCTTTGACAACACTTTTAACCAATCATCTCTACTTATTGAAAGTGTCTCCTAAGAGACTACTGAGATTACTGGGAGGTCCTCATTAATGAACAAAAAGGTTGGCCACACCTCCTATTCATCAATTGGACTCCTCTCTTACTAATTTTTCCACTCTAAGGAATTTTTGTTTAATTAGCTTAAGCCTTATGATGTATGTAAACAATTTTAATATCACTTTAAGACTGTTAATTCAGGAAAAAGCATGCTTTCATGTCTATTTCTCAAATTATATTAATCAAAAAAAGAAAAAAAGGAACAGCTCTTCATTAAAAGACACACAAACACATAAACCGCTTAGAAAAATTGAGTGCACTCCAATATTTGGCCAAATTAAATTATAGCAATTGTATTACAAGCTTTAGAAATTTTATAAGTAGACTAGTCAGATTTTGTTATTCATCAATTATTAGAGATTCTTATTAGAAAAACTTGAAAGGAATAAAATTTTTTATCTATAATTGATGTGTATATTTTGTATTTTTTGTCAACACTGAAAAAATTTAACTTAATTATTTTTATATATTTTATCGCCTATTTAGACCTCTTATTTCCATTTGGTCAGTTCCTTGAATAGTCCCTGGGCTGGATCTAGCCTAGTCGCTGTTAACTTCTTTAGATCTGGCTCCATGGTACAGCCTGACAGTACACTCTGGTACCCAAATAGGTTGGTTAGTATTCTCTGGAAAAACAGAAGCATACCCTTTGCCCCAGGTTAGTTATGGACTGAGTCCTTTCCATTGTCCGGTATGGAGATCTCTTTAAAGGTCCCTTGTTAGCCTTTTTTTCTTACCTGGTTTGTCATTCTATTGTTGTAAAAGTATAAAAATTTAATAGCAGATACTGACAAGAGAAATCGGCAAGATTGACTCCCCTTTGCTTTAACAGAATTTTGATCATACAGTGGCTTTTGGAGGACAGCACTAGGCCTTTTATTATTTAAATGGTATGCCAAAATCAAGTGACCATTCAAACCCATGGCCTTTACACATTATTTTAAAATTTTACATTTGTTTGCAAAATATCAAAGCCTTATTTTTAATTTAGGACAGTAAAAGAAGCAATCAAATTTAACTAGGAATTAAAAGAATTTAAGTAATCTTTTAAAATATCTTTGGGCAATGGCCTTACACCTTTGGAACTGCCCCACCTAGAGGCCACCCACATTTGCATTTGAAAAGTCATTAAAATGCTTTTCCTTTAATAAATTTTCATTTTCTAATCAACTATTTATTTTTTAACAATTTTAAAAGTTTCAGCAAAGATGACCAGTTGTGCAACATAAGAATCTGGTGTGGTTTAAACAATGATTTGGGTGGATAGAATTATAACTTTGATTTCAAAATCAAATACACCAAGCAAAACCTTGAGACCATTTAGCACTGGGGCTGTCCTTGGTTGATTTTACTCCATAGGTGTGCTGGCCCAGCTGCTAGGATCAGCTTAATAGTCTTAGCACTTAAAAAGGTTTTCCTGAGCCCACATGACCTAAAACTCTAAAGGAGCTAGGGCCCTGTAGCCATGGCCTCTGTGGCTGAACCTATCTTGCAGATGTCTATCTGGGTCAGCCTAGGATGTGAGTGGATGGGAGCACGGGGCTCTCCTGATCTCAGTTTGTGCCTTTCCTCCCTGAGGTGCCCAGTTGCTTGAAACCAACTGTTTGCAATTTCAAAGAATCCTTTTTACAAAACTTTTGTTGTTCCCTGCTGACAATAGGGCCAGGCAATGCAGTAAGTGTTCTAATTTGCATAATAAAGAGAAGTTGACTTCTATTTTTATTAAGCAGTTAAGTTTTAATTTGAAAAGATTTAGTAGTAGATATCATAAGTAATATTTCTCCTTCATAATCACTATCAATAATTACCAAATGTACAAATACACCTTGGGTAATAATACTACTCCTTTCTACAATCAAGGATATAATTTTGGAACAGGGCTGAAAATTCCAGTTTTAATTTTGTAAACACAAGCGGGGAGCAAAAGCTGATTTTCCATAGCAATCAGATCTAAAGCTGTGCTTCAGCTTCCCGGGGTTGCATGGAAAAGATCTGTGACCCTGCGTTGCACTGAAATTCAGGCTGGCCAATGCAAACTGCGGGTGGTCGGTATTATTTATCTCTGAGCCCCTAGATGATGGGCCCATTCTCCAGTTTCCCTGAGATTGTAAGGGTTGGCCATGCTCATCAAGCTTGGAGCAACATTTATTATGTTTACCTTTTCCACATCTCAGACAAGGTCCTGGAGCAGTCTTGTTACCCGTACCTGCTTTTTTCTTTTTATCTTGTCCTTTTCTGCAATCTTTTCTCATATGACCCATCTTTCCTTACTTAAAACATTTGCTATGATTTTGTTTAAAAAAAGACTGTAAGGCAGCCGCCAATAAATTAGCTTCATATGGCTCCGAGCTAATGTCAGCGCAGGCCTTAATATATTCTTTCAATGGTGTACCCTGTGCCTTTAAGGGATGCAGAGCCTTCTGACATTCGGTATTTGCATCCTCAAAAGCCAAAGTTTGTTAACAGTAACTCCCTCAAATCTGGTACTCTCACTGTTTCCTGTATAGCCTCCCTAATAGGGAGACAAATCCACATATGACTATTAGATTGAAGAACCTTAGCAAATGATTTTTGAGCATCCCTCGGCCTTTCCACCTTTTCCCAGGCTCTCAAGCAACAAATGCAAGTTTGCGCAATAGCCACATCATCATATTGCAACTGGGCTTGGACACCAAGCCAGGCCCTGACCCAGTGAGGGGATCTGATGAAACAAGAACTGGGGGATTTTGTCCCCTGCTAACCCTCTCTTGAACATCTGCTTCATCTTTCCACCAAGTTCTAAACTGCAAATATTGGCTTGGCTCTAGAATTGTAGGGCACAAAACTTCCCAATCATGAGGAATTAATCTATGTTCATTTGCTAATCCTTGTATTAATCCAATCACATAGGTTGATTGCATGCCATAGGCCATGACTGCCTGCTTTAAATCTTTAATACCTTGGATGCCAGAGGTTGGTGTTCCCATTGTACATACCCTTGGGGAAATTGAGCATTTGATAAGTGTTGTTGAAGCACTACAGGAAAAAAACCCAAAGGGACAGAATAAACTTCAGGATCTCCCTGTGGTCCCCCTTGCATAAGAGCCTGAGATATCACACCTCAATAAACTTTGATAAGGGCTTCCTTTTTCTCCTCATATGGAGGAGCAGACAGGTTCAAAGATGGCAGTAGAGGCTGATTTTTTTGTGAACTGAGATAGAGGAAGTACAGGGATAGAGACATCCATTTTTTCAATCAATTTAGAAAGCAATTGTGATAACTGCCTTACCTGGGCTCGCAACTCACTTATCTCATGCTTAGTTTCCTTTTGTTCTACATACTCCAAATTCTCAGGTTCTGAGGAGATGGTTTGCAATGCCAAAATGTCCTTTTACAACCCAGTTTGTCAGAGTCATTCCCATTATAGAGCACCGAGAAATGTAAAGGACCAACACCCTTGGTATTCCGGGAAGCGTCTCCGTGTAGGGAGTCTTGAGAGCGTGCAACCTCTTCATAATTACGCACCACAGAGGCCCCCTGCTCCGTTTCTGTCCTTTTTGCTATGCGAGTCTCTCTGCTTTTGAGGAAGGCAGAGGTCTTAAAAAGTTCTCAAGTGCAGATTCATATTTGTGCGGAAGCTGTTCTGGAGGTTTAGGAATATCAGCATCTGAAACTGACCTTTTCAGATATTTCTTAGACTCTTCTGTGTCCGACTGCAGAGGCTCCAGAGCTAAGGAAATTGGAGACCATACAGGAAGAGGAGTTGGTTCCCCATTTTGATGAGCACGACACAGTGTTCTCATAACTTGTTTCCAAACTTTTAAGTTTAAAGCAGCCTTTCCCTTAGACTGAAACCAGTAACAATGCCTTTTTATAAGGGAAAATAATTCCGTGAAACTCTTTGGTTTCACGTTTACACCCACTCCTTTGAGTAACGACCGAATGAGACGGGCATGCTCATTTTTCACTGAAGCGGAATTTCCCAGTACTCTGAGCTTTCCGGTGGTCTCGCCTACTCTGGGCGGACGCTTCCCACGCGGTCAGGCATCTCTTAACTCACCCCTGGTCATCTTCCGTGCCCCGCTTTGGGCGCCCCTTGTTGTATGTTACGGGTCTGTGTGGAAAGAAACGATGAGAAGACCTGATGAATATAGCTTCAGAGGTCTCACTGAGATGACTCTCTCCAAGTGAGCCGAAAGAAGACTTTCTAAAGAGAAAATATCCTCAGGACTCCATTTATATAAAATTCTCAAAAGTTGTAGTATTCTGTGATGGAAATTAACTAGTTGTAGGAAAACAGGGTTGAGGAATTGGAGGCTGGGATTGCAAAGCAGCAACAGCAAACATGATGAGTATGTTCAATATTTTGAGTTTATTGATAATTTCATGGTACACATGCCACAATTTATCAAACTGCACACATATGCCATAACATTAAATTACACACTTTAAATGCATCCAGTGTGCTGTAGCACAGTTAAATTTAATAAAATTCTTTAAGAAACAAAAGTAAAATATTGTGAGACATTCACATAAAATATTGTACCTTTGCTTTTACTCTTATTTGAAATTCTGCTTATACCAAAAACTAGCTCTAAGCTCACTAGAAGTGTTTTTGTTAAATAACCTTAAATTTTACAGTATTTCATTCATATAGTTAAGTAAATATTCATTGCTGAGTAATTCTACACAGCCTTTCAGCTACTTGCAATTTTTCAGTGGTTGTAATTGGATGCAAACTGGCCGGTATTTATCATTAAGTGCCTCTAATTGAAAATGGAAACTGTAGATGATGTTATGAATACTGGAAGACTCAAGTACAGCAGATCATGGAACACTTCTCCATAGAAGCTCATGACATATTCCTGAATGGCATTAAATTGTAACAGGTGAAGGTGCCCTACTTGTACTAGTGGCAGGAAAAACACAGTTAGAAATAACCTAGAAGTAATGTATGAGGTCAGCGTTTATAATAAATGGTGAACGTATTCCTATGGCTCAAGAACTTTGGTCCATTTCACAAATTAGGAACTTTAAAAACCAGAAAGTTAATTAGCTCAAAATTGGATCAGTGTAAGAAATGGAGGTCAAAAGAAGGGTTAAAATCTTTTTAAAAACCTGATTCCTATAGTAAAATGAGAACAGCATGGCTTAAAAATTTAATGGATGTTTCCTGGAATCAAAGCCTCAAATTTAATACCTTTTGGATATATTAGAGAACATGTATAGGTCAAATAAGATTTGGTGGTCTTGGAGGATAATGAATCATAAGTACTTTACTAATTTAATTAAAATTTTACTCTTAACTTTGCTCTGTTACTATTAATTCATTTATTTGAACTTTTAAATAAATTATTATCATATACATTTCTTATAACAAAAAGAAGGGACTGGGGATATAGCTCAGTAGAATAAGCACTTGCCTTCCAAGGGCAAGTGCCTGAGTCTAATCCCCGGTTCCGCAAAAAAAAAAAAAAAAAAAAAAAAAAAAAAAAGAAGAAGAAGAAGAAGAAGAAGAAGAAGAAACAACTAACTCAAATAAATAGCTACTTTATTATGAACATGATTGATTATGTTTTGCTATCAGATATCAGATAATAAATTTTAACGAAGATAATAATTTTCCACTACTTGAATTCATGTCACAAATACTTAGTTTTAACTTGGGTAAAAGCCACACTTAGTTTTTTTTCTCTTTTGTGGTACAAAGAGTTGAACGTGGGACCTTGCGCTTACCAGGCAGGTGCTTATGCTCCTGTGCAATCTTTCCCACCCTCACACTTAACATTTCTGTGTGGAACATTTTTGGTAAAGTTTACTACTTTTAAAGGTTTAACAATAGTGGCTGGCATAAATACAATCTAGTTTGTGTGAACAAAACTTAATGAGAGGCTTTCTAGCCAGGTATTATAGCAATATGACCTTTTTTTCCTTCTTAGTCAGCCTTTATCTAGGAACAATATTTGGGTCTTTTGTTCACTTTGAGACAAGATTTATCCGGTGATAGCTGAAAGACAAGGAAAATCCAGGGTCTCTTATGGACTCTTACGTGTTGTGCTTGCCTTTCTACAGTTGTATCTCTGTAGCTTAATCTCATTTACATATTTTCTAATTATGTGGTGGCCAAACTCATCTCTGGTGTTCTGTGAAGGCGTATCCTGAGTAATTTGAGAAGCAGGGTCTCACTTCCTGAGCTAGCATACCTCTGGGTCTGTTTCCTGGCAAATGCTCCTTCTCCACTCCCCTGCCATGGATCCTGGGTATTATCTCTGGAAGCTTCTTGCTGTGATTCACTTTCCTTGTGAACATCTGGAGTGAACAATAAAGGGGTTACCTAGTTCCTCTTGTTCCAGAGCTTGTTTAGGTTCTTGGGGTTTGATTTGAAATATGAGTAGGCACAGGTCTTTGAAGATCATCCTTGAGATTATTTTGCTCCTTTAGTTTCCTAAAATTCTTCCTGTTCAGTAAACAAGATCACATGACCAAAACTTTGGGGGAGAAAATTTAAAGAGAAGCCTGGTGGAGGCCAGCTGTCTGGATCTTCAGCCAGTTTTTTATTTTTTTGTAATCTTGTCCCAGTTCGCTGGTGAGTTTTTTTTTTTTTTCTTTAACTTAATGATGAAATATCTAAAGCAATGGTCTTTCCTGGGAAGGAAGCATTATTAAGAAAGTGACACTAATTCTCTCAAGCTGATAATGGTCGAGAGGTTTGCTTACTTGCATCATTCATTTAATTCTTTTACAGTTTTTCTTGTCTCTTGTTTTCATTTATTAACCATTTACTTAAGAGAGACCATAGCAGTAATTGATACGACATGAGAAGTGGTATGCTTTTTGAAGACCAGAATGACAAGAATGAAGGGTCAAAACCACACATTTATATGCACAATATGGCTAAGGCAATGATGCTGAGAATCTCCATCAGGTTTTTGAAACTAGCAGTTAGTTGGCAGGATTCTCACCTTGACTATATATGCTGATACCTGTGAACTAAGCAACTGAATTAAAGATTGCAGTGTGTAATACTAGGGCCATGCTTGGAATCTCTGTCATTCTGGTCTTCTTAATTTTTTTTGAGATAGAATATTTTTATTTTGCTCAGGTTGATCTTGAACTCCCAGGCTCAAGTGCACCTCCAGGTAGCTGGGACTGCAGATTAAAGCAAGAAGCTGCTGCTGGCATCCAAGAACAAAAGAATACAGGACAAATAGGAACCCAAGTAAGCTTCTTATATAGTTTATTTTTAGTATTAAACTACTTACTTTGAATTGGGTCAGAGCCCTGAAACATCAGACTGATTCCTAAGCAGAGTTGATTAAAAATACCAGAAGAGAATTTTATGATTAATATAATAACTTTCCAAAAACTTGTCATAACATATTTATTCAGCTTCATGAGTTACT